>VDFB02147510.1:0-17587 GCA_007258455.2 Sequoia sempervirens | reverse complement strand
TGCAATAATGTCACTATGGGTAAAAAGTTCTCTCAGTTAATGGAATCTGAGTTTGAAATGTCAATTTAGGAGAATTAAATTTCTTTCTGGGTCTTAAAATCTCTCAATGTGAGACTGGAATATTTCTTTCTCAATCCAAATATGCTAGAGAGATGCTTACGAAATTTAAAATGGATGAATGTCATCCTGTTAGCACACCCATGGCTACTGGATGCAAACTTACTCAAATTGATGATTCTCCTGATTCAAATCAAATGGAATACAGATCCATGATCGACAGTCTCTTATATTTAACTGCCTCTAGACCTGACATTATGCAGGCGGTTTGCACTATTGCATGTTTTCAAGCATCACGTAAAGAATCTCATGTTACTACTATTAAACAAATCTTTAGATACATTCAGGGCACTCTTGATTATGGTCTTTGGCATCCTAGAAGCAATGATTTCTCTTTGATTGCTTAGATTGATGCTGACTGGGCTGGTTGTTTGGATGATAGGAAAAGCACCAGTGGTGCTACATTCTTTCTTGGTGATCATTTAGTGGCATGGCACAACAAGAAACAAGTATTTGTTTCTCTTTCTACTGCTGAAGCAGAATACATTGCTGCCACTTCATGCTGTACTCAAGTACTGTGGATGAGTCAGACTCTCTTAAATATGGGTATTAATGTTTCTAAACCTGTTTCCATTCTTTGTGATAACACTAGTGCGATAAATATATCAAAAAATCCTGTCATGCACTCTCGAACTAAACATATTGCTATTAAGTTTCATTTTCTGCGAGAAAAGGTTTTGGCTAATGAAGCATAAGCATGTACTTTGAGCTATCCTAAGATCAAGTGGCTGATATTTTTACCAAGCCCTTAGCGAAAGAGTTATTTGAAAGGCTGAGACTTTCATTGGGAGTTATCTCTCAATCATTACTTCACTAAATCTCCAAGCTACTACTTAGGGGGAGCATGTTATATGTTTTGATTCACTTACTGCTCTCCTACAATCTTGGTTGCTGCACTATTACTCCTTTTTTGCAGCTGTTTCTCATGATTTTTTTTTTTTGGCTTCTCAGTTGTGTTTCATGGCAATGCACGATCTTCTCTTCTACTCTTTGTCATTGAGGCAAAAGGGGAGTCATTTGTGTTTTCCATCATGACAAAGAGGGAGTTTATTGATTCTAGTTGTGTTTATGGTTTGTCCTTGATGACAAAATCCCTAATCCTTATGATTTACAATGGCACTTCTTTGATGTCTCTTGGCTTTTACAGAAAGTTATTTGTTATGTTTAAATTTCAAGATGGTGATAAGAATTCTGGTTCAAGCTATGAATACTAGTTCTATGTCTGACAAAACTTGTAAGTTGGTATTCTTTGTCAGGATGGTTCTCTTTGCATTTCACAGGCTTTCACATATCGGCATGAGTATGGTAGGGTCTCCTCGATCCACTTTGAAATGTCTGAGTTGCCTATCGGCAAGACATTTCTAATGTTATGTCGATTGAATTTAACATTCTGGCAGCTTTCAGCGTAACATTGTTCATTGTCTCAACGACAGTAGTTATATCGGCGTAAGTTAAAAAAGTCGGTATGTGGTCTCAGCGATATTGGTTTGTCACATCGACCAGCACAGGAAAGAATCTCTATCGGCATGAGCTTGGCCATCGGGCTGAGGTCATAGCGAAAAGGTTATGTCTCTCTGACTAATGCATGTGGATGTCTTTCGGCAGGAGTGTTGTAATCGGCATATGGTCTCTCCAAAGACACATTGTCTTACTGACCGTCCACAAAAAGGGTCTTATCGGCAAAAATTTTCTTCGGTATAATGTCATAACGAACCCTGTGGGTCTCACTGATGGAAAATATTAAGGGCTCTTGGTGAAACATATTGTGTTCGATATAATATCTCTCCGACTGTGGAAAGTCATGGCGAAGGCGAATGAAAGGCTTTCAGCGAAAGGTTGGTAAAGTCTTAGTGACTCAGAGTGAATAAATTATTTCGGTGAAACTTAATGTATTCTATGAAATGTCTTCCCAAAAACATTAGGTTACAACGACAATGTTAAAACAAGATAGAAGGCTCATCGATAAGAAAAACCATTTGTCACAGCGACCAATGTGTATCATGTGGAGTAACGGTGAAACATGGAGCAATCTATATAGTGTCTCCCCGACTATGTATAGTCTCGATGACTTGGAAATGATAAAGGCCTTTGGCATAGGTGTTGAATTGTCACGGCGACAATGTGTATCAAATGTCTTTCAGAATGACAAAGTTTGTTCTCCAAGAGGTCTCCCCGAAAGTTGTCTGTTACAGCGATTGTGAATGAAACTAAAAGGGCATCTCGGTAAGAAGTTTCCTCATGTCTCTGTGAAAGAATGTTTTACTAAGGAAGACCATCGGCGTAGCATGTTGTATTCGATATATCTTCTCTCTGACTCTGGTGGTTCTTGGAAAAAGTGACAACCATAAGGTTGTCTAGCAATGTTAGAGTTGCCCACGGCATAACGTGTCATCGTTTGAATTGAAAAGATTAGGGAAAACTTTTTGAGTTTATTCTCTTAAGCTGGGTATCAAACCCTAACCTGGCCGCCATCATGAATGTTTATGTTTCTGTTGTTGCTGACTGTAACGGCTTCTACAGAGGTCTATGGAAGGTTTGTTTGATGTGCCTCTTTGGTTGGATGCTCGATAGTGGTTGATGGAGCCATGGGAGTTACAGATTTGTTTGAGAAACAATCTCACAAGTTTCAGAAGCTGGGTGAAATGACTCCTATTTTGGTTGGTTCTTCTGCCGTTACTTCTAAAGTCTGTTACTTTTCTGGCATTTATAAATAGGATCAGAAAACTAAGTTTTCTGTTCGGCTGTTATTGTAATTCTGAGATTATTATTCTTGGGCTGTATGAAAATGTATGATAAACTCTGCGATAAAAATCTGAATAAAAATGCAGAGATTGTAAATTTCTTTTCTATGAGGTATTTTAGGGATTTAGTTATTGAATCTTTAAGGTATTATGTAGACGAGAAAACAAAGAGATATGTGCTTAACTAAAAATAGAGAAATCCTCTGAATCATTACTATTGTTCAAAACATAATTTGAGGGGTTGGTACTCCTTGAGATAGATATCTCTAAATGAGGGGTCGATGCTCCTTGAGTGGGTGCTCAAAAATCAGCCTATAAGGCATTGTGAACAGTTGATTAAAAGATTAAGCCTAGAGTGTTTTTATACCCCCAGAGGGTTTCCACTCTTGGAAAAAATATTGTGCCTCTTTGTTCTTCTATGTTCTCTCTGGTTTATTATGCTGTTGTTGTTTCAGTTCACTGTTGAGTCATTATTTTTCTCAATTCTATTTATGAATGATTACATTCAACTCATGAATGCTTTAATCAGAATGATATTGAGATCAAATCTGAGTTGTGTGTTTAAATATTTTAAAAAATAGTCAAATAGTTAAGACACTGATTCACCCCCCCTCTCAGTGTCATTTTAACTCCAACACTTCCTCGTACTATCATGTTTTTAGCAGTATTTTGGACTCTCCCTTGCAATTTGCTTGTGATCCTTTTACTACAAGTTGGGTACTCTAGTTGTTGTAGGCTACAGTTCTTTTGGATATAATAGGTTAGCTTCATATAAAGTATACACATCATTAACAACCATGAATTAAACACATAACCATATTGAATTTTTCATGAACATTCACACAATTATCCATGAAAACATCATCATATCATAATTATATTTCCACATTAAAGTCTAGTTTAGGATGCATAAAATATATAAAAGATGTCTAAGGTTTATGAATGTCTATGAAATAAGCAGCTTGAAATGTTAAAAGAAAAACTAAATGGAAGAAAACTAGCTATTATCTAGGCCCATCATTCCCCCAACTAGAGTATTTTCTTGTCCTCAAGCAACTTTTAAGGTCAAAGGTTATACCGCAAAGCTATTTCCTTGAAATCTGCTATAATATCAACTCCCTTTTGTCTATCTCAAATAGTAGCCTCGATAACATGAAAGCTTTAACAACCTGATATTCTTTGTTGTTTCCTCTTCCCCATGCTTATTTCCTATCCAATGTGGTACTAGATATAAGAGAATAGATGGATGAATGGTAATTGGAAACCATCTAAGTCCATTATCTCTTGCAATGTCTATGTATTTATGAGATCTTCTAACAATGGCTACAAAATTATATAGAGAGTGTGGCTCCTTTTTCTTCAACTCATGGTTTAGCTCTTCCCATATCTTTTGTGCAAACTTAAATGTTTGATAGATAGGTCTTGTAGCTAGTTTCTTCATTCTAATATAATAATTTTCTCTGATACTCATTACCTTTCTTCCTAAACCTTTGCAATATAGAAGTTATGACCATTATTCTATGACTACATTTGGATCCTTTGATTCTTTTTAGAGCTGCAAAGCAATAGATTTTTCCTTTTCATTATATTCTTGTAAAAAAATTCCCCGTTGTTGTTCATTCCTGATATAGGAGGCCAAAGCTCTGATTTGTAGGTCTCCCACAAATATTAGTGGATTTCATTCAGTTTCATTCGAGAGAACAAAGTTATGCAAGTAAAACTCACATGACTGGTCTTGCATATCTAGTGTAGAATCAAAGAAGGTATCTAAAAACACAAATTTCTTATTCATGGAAATTGGTAAATCACTAATTAATTGACTAAATTGAAAAAAAAAAACTTTTCCTACAAAAATAATGCATAGAACCTGGTAGGTGTTATGCATTTTAGCAACTAAGCAACTTTATCTACTATCTCTCCAATTCTCACTTTTATTCTTTTCACTTCTATCTCTTATTGTTCAAGTGCTCTGGTGTTTTAGATATTAGTTCAACTTTTTCTTTCTCCCAATATTTTTTTGTTAGAGAATTCTTGGATTCTCTTCCATAATTCCATGCCCAAGGTTACCATAGTTGGCCCAAAAGGGGTTCTGGCATGAGGAATTGGTCCTTGAGATATAGGTTCTTTGTTTCCTAGCTCAACCATAGCAATTCGTGCAAGGATCTCCAATTTGGACCCATTCTCAAATTTATATAGCTTTTCCTCTAATTCTTTGATCTTTGCATCCCTTTTACTATCCATCTACTAATGTGGCCTTACCAATTCTTCTAATTTCTTTATTCTCTCCATGGATTCCTACAATTCTTTACCAATATTCATTTCTTCTATGAAAAGTTCTTCATCCTTTTCTAGGAACTATTCATCCCTCATTGTCCTGGTATATTTACAACCATCTAAATTATGGCCCTTAGGGGACCTCCTCATTTTATTTGCTACAAAAACATCCTCTGAATCAGATTTAGAGGTACATGTATAGTACCAAGATTGTGCAAGCGACGTATTTATATTTCCAACAGAATATTTCCCTTTAATTTTGAGTCTATTTCAACCATCACAACATCCTCCTCTTCTTACCTTTTAATTGAACCTCTCATGGCCCCCTTTCTCTTTAGGTGATGTGACCACCTCTTAGGTTGTTTGGATCTCTTCTACCCTTTTGTAGGTGTAGAAGTATGTCCATCTTTTCTTTTCTTGGATTTTTTGTGTTTTCTAGAAATAGGGGTTTCTTCCTTGTCCCCTACTATAGGTTGCTTAAGAAAGGCTACAGGATGAGTTTCTTGCAATCCCTTCTTCTCTAGCTCTCCTATTTTTTAGTTAGGTGAGGTAATAGGGGAGTTAGGGGGCACTTCCCTTTCTGATACATGTTTCTCTACTATTTTTTGAATAAAAAGTTCTTCAAGGATACTATTGATATTGTTACAATTAAGGAAACTTTCCCAAGAGACATTTGGAAATTGAGTCCTAAGTTTCCTTTCTATCAATAATGTGACCAATAAAAAATGATATAATACTATATTATTCCTTTTCCTTTTATACTTAGATGCCATTCTTTTTAGAAAATTATACAAGAAATATGGGACATTCACACACCCACCATGATGAAGATGACTCGATATTTTAAAATGAATTGTATACAACAAATATTGTCTTCCATCACATGTTAAATACTTAACTATGTAAGAATAAAATAAAGCCTAGATCCAAGGTAAAGATAATCATTTAGTACCTTGAGAGCAAGAGTCCAAGTTTTCTCCTCGTTGCCTGAATTCATTCTTGGTAAGAATAGAATCTTCTCTAATTGGAAACTCTTATCCTTCCCATTGAAATCTAGATACTTTAGAAATGGTGGCAACAAATTATTGTGTCATGACCTCATTGAACTCTATGAGTTTCAATAAATACTCCAACCAACCAACTTGTTGAAAAATGATCAATACCAACCTATCTTCTAATAGTTGGGTATGTGTTGTTAGTTCTCTATGAATAATGTCACCACCCATGATAATGTTATGTTGTTCTAGAGTTCCTTTATTTTGCTTTGTTCTTGTTCAATTTATATCTGTCACTCCAACTACACCACCTCCATTATGTAGGTATGTTATAAATTCTCAATTCAGTTGCCTCAAATCCTTTTTCTCTTCTTTGATCTTGTGTTGTTTGAAAATGGAGGAAAATAAAATGGAAAAAAGCTTGTAGAGATTTTTTGAAAATCATGAAAATAAAGAATACCCTTCTCCCCAACTAAAGATACTAAGTGTCCACACTTAGTGGTATGGTTTTGGTGGAGGGTTAAATGAAATGTAGTGGAAAATTAATTTAGATATGAAGCATGCACAAATTTATGTATAAACATGCAGAAAATAAATAATCACTATGTTAATTATGATAAGTTATTGTGTGTACATGTAGAAATGTGTTGAAGTGAAACTGAAATCATGTGAAGTGATTGATGACTACCTACAATGGGATGTGAAATGACTTGACTTAATTACAATTGATTTCATGTAGAGGTATTTTGAAATGAATGATAGTATATTCATGGTGCATGATGAATGATGGAATGAAAAGGTCGTGGAGTGTATGGAATAGTTGAGGTGAAATAAATTGTATGGTACGTGGTGTATACACCCAAAAATGGTCATCACATTCAGTTAATTAAATACAACCTATTTGATTAATGCTTCAACTACATATAAATAAGGTCTTATTTTATTTATATTGTTCACTTTCCTTTTAATTCTCCTAAATCACATTCTTCTAAACAATTAAATAAGCAAAATACCCTAAACGTGTTTATTTAAGTAACCTTCCTTAATCCTGATTAAGAATTAGAGCACATTTCTACAACTTTTTGTGTGCCACCTCATAAAGGTCACATGAAAATAAATAAGCCTAATTATTAATTACAATTATCCTCACACACTTCCACCAACGAGAAAAAACACATGGCTTTATTCCCCCACACTTCCAACAATTTTGGAGCACATGGGTCTTTGTTTCACACACTTGGGAATCCCATACATTTGGCATGCTTCCAATTGGTCAAAGGATTCTCTCCACACACATGGCATGTTGTCCTTGGTCAAGGGGACAACATCCTGATTCCTTTCATCTCCACCGTCTATTATTTCTCCTTCGAATCTAGACCATTGATAGGTGCCACCTCACAAAATTCTTGAGAAACCCTATAAATACACCCTCTTGCCTTAGCATTTAGGATCCAACTTTTGAGTAATGTTATAATGCTATTTTGAGATACAAATTGGAATAGTGTTATAATGCCATTTTTCATCCACACTTTGAGTATTGTTACCATGCAGATTTTTTGTAGGAGCTTGGAGCTTTCATGGAGTCTTATACTTAGTTTTCATCTCATGTGTTACTTTGTATTATCATATTAGATTAATTAATTGCTTCATAGTTACATTTTATCATCCCCATTACATCATAGTTACATTTTAGGTTAGTTTGTTTTATGTTTGCATTTGAGCATATGCATAATCATGGATAGTTCACTATAATTTCATATCATCTCACTCATTTCCACTTATTCATCAATCATCAACATCATCCTTCGTTTGTCGTTGCATCCATTATCCTTTCCATCATTTTGTTTCATTTAGAAGCATACCACTAATCATTCCAACACACATTCACAAATAGAAATATCAAATCTTGTTTTCTAGGTAGTCATTTTAACAACCTTTGTGCCCATAGAAATCTAAGGGCCAAACTGTTTAATAAATCCCTAGAAATAGAGGACAATGTTATGTATTTGAAATATTTGATTGTATTACAAATAGAATAGTTTAATTGATCAAAATTTGAATGTAAACTGTCTCATTAAGGTTTGTGTTGACATTAGAATACTCCTCCACATTCAACACATGCACAAAATGGTGCCCACCATGGGGCCTTTGCCTCACTGATTGCTAACTTTTTTGATGATTTGATGATTGTAGAGGTTTGAGGTTTATGACTTAGGAATGCTCTACAGGTTTGAACAATTCTAAGTTGTTTTTGAGGCATTTAGGGCTATTTTAGAGTTTGGCCTCTTGGCTTATCTATTTTGGAGCCTCTTGCAAGCAGTTCCATTTCAATTCATTTAGGGCTCCATTCCATTCCTGTCCATTCCATTCCATTCCATTCCACCTATTCCATTTAGAACCTTCCACCATAAGTTAGGCACCTGCCACAGATTACCTCACCTGGTGTTCTCTAAGACACCGTTCCAGGACCATTCCTTCCATTTTAGGGAGTTTTAGTGCCTCTGCACTGTTTAATTTCCTCTTACACATTTTACAGTTGCCTCTTGCACAACTTGCTTTGGGTCCATTTCACCTATTTGAGACCATTGTGGCCTGCTTTGTTTTTTGGAGTTTGGTGCCCCTCTTGTCTCTATTTTGGTGCCTGCAGGTTGTCACCAAAATAAAAAACTCCATTAATTTAATAAGTTTGTGAGTTTCCAATTCACTGTCAAAGACTCAAAACATAAACTACTAACATATTGTAGGGGTTGGACATTATTTACTTGTTTCCTTTGGTTAAGATAGGAATGTAGCTTAAGTAAAGGGATAATGAACATCATGTTTCCTTTTGGTTAAGTTAGGAACATAGCTTAATTAATGGGTTAATGAACACCATGTCTTTTGTATGTGATGAATAGTAGGCATATGCTCTCCCCTTAACTGGGTGATCCAAAAAGCTAAACCCATTCTTGTTTATGTGCGAGTGTAAGTGGAGTATATGGCATGAGTTCTTTCTTTATTCATGTGAAATAAAGATTGATTGAACTATGGGTATACTTGCTTACTTTTGTTTATCCTAGAGGGCCTGCCTCTTGGGAAAAAGTAATCACCCAAGGGAATGACCCAACCGGTAACACGCTAAAGCCAAGTGACTTCCAACTGGGATATAAATGTGGATATTTGAGGAAAGTTCAAGTATCACGAGGATGATTTTGATGAGATGGATCGAAAGGGACCCTCGCCGCATGGATTATCCGTCACGAACATAATGCCCGCATTAAAACCCTTGTTGTAGATTTTCCAAAATCCTTTATCTATTCTTTGGTGCAACAACGGTCGTTGCCAAGGAATCCACATTCTCACAGTTTTTAGTAGAGGTGATTAGTTCTCCATGGGAGTTTCATGGGGACTGGAAGCTTGGTTGGTTTGAGAAGAGAGTGCATTGTAAGGGGGAGCCTGTGTAGCCAAGCTTCTGAATTCATCTGCTAAAGATAGTGTAGTTGGGGTAAAACCTATGTGGAATCTAAAAGAATACAGTCTTACACAGCCTTAGGAGTGTATATTCTGCTTGATGTGTCTTCAAAATGAAACTCAAACAAAACACCATCAAAAACATTACATTTTGAAAGTAAAAACCTTGATTCAAAACTACATTCATTGAGGTAGACAAGTCGGTAACTTAGGTCCATCCATCTTCAGAAAATCAGTCCTTCCAGCAGTGTTCTACCTTTCCTTAGGCAAAACAAAGTCATAATATGTGGTTTACATGATGATTTCACAAAAGGTCAAGATTTGAAAACCAAAGATCAAACCTCTTAGTCCAAAACAACATCAAAGATGTTTGTCTATGCTTTACAACTTTAGAGAGAGGTTAACCTTCAATTTTTACAAGAGAGCTTGCAAAAACAATTTAGAGTTATACATGATGTACTATTGTCAAAATCCAAGACTTTTCCAACATTTTGAGTACCTTAATTACACCTCTTGAGTCAAAACTTCAAGTCCAAGATCATTCCTTAGATACCTTAGAAGTCTAAACATTGTTGAAATAGATCTATACAAGTGGAAATTTTCAAACTAAACCTAGATCTAAACATTTCAAGGTGCCTAAATCATCAATATCCATCACATATTTGTTGGTGCAACCTAGTTTCATCTTCGGGATTTGTCATCCTTTAATCATGAAACTATGTCATGCAATCAAATCAAACTTAGTCTAATCAATAGAATTTGTCATTCTATTTGAATTAGTTGTAATCCTTGGTACTATTTCAAACTTAGATCAAAACTTAGTCTAAATCATAACACTTGTATGCCCATCTAAACGAGATCACAAAAGAAAAGACTCAAGGACAAGGAACTTGGAACACCCAACTTTGAAACAGAAAACATAGGAAGTCTGAGTAGTGAAGCTTTTGATATCAAAACTACCAACGTTGAACCTCAAAATAGTGAGATCCCTAGCAACATGGTTGATGTAGAAGAAATCCCTATTCCTGGACTCAACAACACTCAAGGGGAAGAAATAAACGATGAGGATATTCGACAAGTGGAACAAGACCCCAACTTCCATAAGTTTTTGGAAAATATTTTTGAAAGAGATGGGGAAAAATACCTATTAATGTTAGCCAATCAAGGAGTCAAACTTCCCCCTGATTTTGACATAAACATCTTAAAACCACCTCTCCAAAAGCCTGAAAAGGAAACAAAAAAATGGTTACTTTAACTCACCAAATGAAGAACCTTCAACAAGTTCTAGATATGCAAAGGGGAACTTTGAAATGATACTTGATCGAGGAAATTTGTCCTTATCCCTTTAATCCATCCATCAACATGATTCCTTTCCCTAAATATAGTGAATTTCCAAATTATGATAAATACAATGGTACAACTGATCCATTAGATCACGTAAGGGAATTTGAACTATGAGTCTAGAATTTGCGCATGAGGAAACTTATTTGATGAGACTATTTCCACGAAGTCTAGGAGGGACATTCCTTGAATGGTTTTCAAAGATTACACCCCCCATCAACACATTTGAAGAGTTGTTCAATAGATTTCTCACTCAATACTCTTACAATATCCAACATGATATCACCATGAAAGACCTTTGCAACTTGAAATAGAAAAAGGGTGAGTCCTTCCTCATTTTCTTGCAAAAATGGAGGAGATTATTTGCAAGGTATTCTCGTCCCGTTCCCGAAAAGGAAAATATAGATATTTTCATTGACAAACTAAATGATGAGATGAGTTATAGGATGGAATTACAATGTCCCCCTACCTTAGAAAAATTTATTGAAAGTGGAATTAAAATCAAGGAAGCCTTAGTCAAAAGAGGGGTCATTAAAGTAGACAATGAAAACAACTCATCCACTTCCTCTAACAACTACAACGGTGTAGACAAACCTAAATTTTGGAAATGAAACAAGAACATGGGTAACAATGAGGTCATAGCTGAAAATCAAAATAAAAAACCCATATTCAACCAAACAAAAACTACCACCAAGACTAATTAGACCAACAATCCTCCCAACACTCCAAATGTTAGCCAAAACAACAATCAAACTAATCCAAGGACTAAAGAAACACCATTTCCAAAACCTTCCAATCGACGAAAATTAACACCATTGGGACACTCCTTAGATTCCACCTTAAAGGAACTTATTGAGGCTAAGCTTATCACAGTGCTAGAAGCACAAAACTGGGATTCGCAAGTTAAACCCTTTTGGTGGAACCATGCCCATTACTGTGATTATAATAAAAAAAAAGGGTCATATGATGAAAGATTGCTGGCAATTAAAGCACGCAATCCAAGATCTCATTCATAACAAAAAGGTACACATTGAAGGACCTCAAACAAACAGTGATCAGGGAGTGTTCAAGAACCCTCTACCCAATTATGAAAAGGGAGAGTCCTCTACATCGAATACCAAAGGCAAGAATATAAACTATGCTTATGATTCTACCATTCATTGTATTGAGATGGTTAAGAATTCCATCCAAGAAATTGAAATCAGAAGCCAAGGGAAGGATGCCACTACTGAAATCTAGCACAATAATGACACCATCTCACATCAAATCAATGGCATTGCACCTAGAAATATGAGCACTAACATTGACACAAATGACAATCAAATTAACGTCATTAAAATTACAAATGATCAAGACAATACACCTAACAATGTGGTTACAAGAGGACAAGCCAAGGTAACATGGAAAGGAGCTACCCCTTCCACGTCCAAAATGACTATTTTTCCTATAACTCAATATAACATTGTTGATCAGTTACAGAAGATAACCTCTCAAATATCCATATTGGAACTTCTCAAGATTTCACCGGCACACAAGGAAATTCTGGAACAAGCTTTAGTTTCCACCACGGTACCAAACAATCTAGAAGTTTGTACATTTCAAGCTATGGTGGTACATTTGAGTGCACCTCATTACTTATCATTCTATGAACATGACGATGCATCCACCACCCATCCACATAACGCTACTCTCCACATTGAAGTCCTAATCCATAAAAATCGCATCAAACATGTCCTTATAGATGGAGGAGCATGCCTAAATATCTACACTCTCAAGCTTGTTCGTGCATTAGGATATTCTGAAAATGCTATTGATCCTAGAAGGAAAATCACCAAAAAAGCATATGATGATGAAGAAAGATCCTCCCCAGGATTGATCATCTTACCCATTCAAGTGGGACCAATCGCCAAATACATAGTGTGTCAGGTGTTAGAAAAGGAATTGAGATATAGCATACTCTTGGGATGACCATGGATTCATGAAATGTAAGTGGTACCATCAACTTATCATCAATGCCTAAATTTTCCTTTCAATGGACAGGAGGTCACCTTTGTTGCTGATTCTAACAATCCCCAATATTGCAATGAACTCAGAACAAGTCAAGATACCCTTGTACCACATAATAGAGAAGTCATCAACTTTGATCCATCGAACAAAGAAATTCCAGTGGGTTCTTCATCAAGATAGTATGAGGAAAAGGCTCAATCAAAAGACAAAGGGGTCTTTGACTCTATTTCATGCAACAATGGAAGTCAGCTTGATGCCTTATCAAAACAGTTAGAAAAGATCCAAATGAAAGACAAGGGCATGGGGGAATACTCATTTGAGCAATCTTCATACTTATCACAACTTTCATCTTCTCCTAACTCACATGGACAACCATCCACCTCAAGAAAACAATCTTTACAACCCATGACACTCTTTGATGGGAAATTTATAAAAGCAAGCACTCAAGCAGAGGAATCAGAAGACAGGGATGTCCTAAACTGGTTATACAAAGATGAAGGACCTTCACAGGTATCAGTGTCCAATATATGCACAAATAAGTATGACAAAGATTAGATAATCCTGACAAAAATGGGATATGATGGAAATGGTCCTTTAGGTAAAAGAAAAGAAGGCATCAGTGAACCAATACAACTCGTCACAATGAATCCCAAAGAAAAAATAGGACTAGGATATAGAGAAGACTCAAAAGAGGAAGCTACTCAAAGAGTTGTCGAAAGAATATTACAACTACAGGCTAGTGAGGATCATGAAATAGATTTGAATGAATATGAATGGGACTCCCTCTCTGAAGAATTTTACCATGACAAAGAGATCAATGTAATCCAAAAGTATATGCCAATATGTATGAAAGGACAAAGTTCTGGTTCTAGACCACTTGAATATGGATCACAATATGTCGTTGACTCAAGTGAAGATGATCATTCTTAAAGCGAGATAGACACGCTGGAAGAGAGTAACATCTTAGACCTCATTGGACAATTTTACATGGCTATCTTGATGCTTACACCTTATGACCTTGACCAATCTAATGATTCCTTGTCCTTAATGCATCCTAAAATAATTGATTGGGATCAAAATGAGCCGCTTGACATACCCACCTTTTCAAACGATGATGCCCTCATGAACTTCCTATGTTCTGATAATCTTGACACATGTTCTACCATTGAATCTTAGAATGAAGCTCCTAAAGAAGGGAGTGTCAAACCTTTTACCTGCAAAATGAAAAATATAAGAAATGGGTCTAATAGTGAAAACCATCTGATGACACTATTAAATAAGGAAAAAGTATAAACAAAGAGCGTATCTCAAGGTGAAAACCTCTTAGAGGCACCAAGAGATGGAAGGTTTGACACTCTCCCAGAACACTATCAAGAGAGATCTTCAGTACTAATAGAACCTACACAATCCATCAATGTTGGTACAACTGAAATAGTGAAGACCCTGCGTTTAGCGGAATCCATAACAGAAGAGGAGAAACCTTGTTTCATCAAATTCTTTGAGGGGAGGAAAATCAACTTTTCTTGGTCATATGTTGATATGCCAGGTATAGATCCATAACTCATTATGCATCATTTATCATTACCACCCGGCATAAAACTAGTAAAGAAAAAACTGAGAAAGATGCATCCCCATATCACCCTTCTAGTGAAAGCTGAGTTGAAAAAGTTATTAGAAGCAAGATTCATAAGATCTATTGACTATGCCGAATGGATATCAAACATTGTTTCGGTATTCAAACCAAATAAGAGCATCAGGATATACATGAACTTCAGAAATCTTAACAAAGCCTATCCAAAAGATGATTTTCCTCTACCAAACATTGATCTAATTGTAGACTTGACTGTTGGGCATGAAATGTTATCACTTATGGATGGATTTTTAGGATACAAACAAATAAAGATAACACCTGAAGATCAAGATAAAATGGCCTTTACATGTCCTTGGTGCACTTTTTGCTAGAATGTGATGCCTTTTGGGTTGAAAAATGTTGGAGCTACATATCAGAGAGCTATGAGTACCATCTTCCATGACATGATGCATACTTTTATTGAAGACTATGTAGATGATCTATTGGAAAAATCCTACACTAGAGGACACTTAGAGATTCTAGACAAAATCTTCACAAGATTGGAGAAATTCAAGGTGAGGTTAAATCCCAAGAAATGTGTGTTCGGTGTAACATCAGCTAAACTTTTGGGATACATTGTCTTAGCTAAAGGCATTTTGGTGGATCCTACAAAGGTCAAAGCCATCATGGAAATTCCTCCTTCTAAAAACATTAGCCAACTCAGATCATTACAAGGAAGGTTTCAGTCCATCAGAAGATTCATTGCTCAATTAGTTGATAAAACTCATCCTTTCAACCACTTATTACAAAAGAATGTCTCTTTCAAGTGGGATGAAAAATGTGAAGAGGCCTTCAGTCAACTAAAGTAGTACCTGATGACACCACACATATTGATACCACCAGTCAAGGGAAAACCATTAGTACTAAACATTGCAACAACTGAGATATCTTTGGGAGCCTTATTAGCACAAGAAGATTCTATAGGGAAAGAAAGAGCCATCTACTATATCAGTAGGACCTTAAATGGTTATGAGATCAATTAAACCTTTATTGAGAAAGCCTACTTAGTGGTTGTATTTGCTACACAACAATTAAGGCACTACATGCTGACTCGCACCATCAAATTCATTGCCAAAATTGACCCATTAAAGTACTTACTCAACAAATCTGCTTTAATAGGGAGGTTAGCCAAATGGGTCATGATATTGAGTGAGTTTGACATCCAGTATGTGGATGGGAAAGCAATTAAAGGTCAAGCCATAGTAGATAAACTAGTTGAAGCACCATTGTCAGATAGCAATCCAATGAACATTGAATTCCCTGATAATGATATCCTAACCATATCTACACAATGGTGGTTGCTATACTTTGATGGCTCTTATACACAACATGGATCAGGCGCAGGAATCTTGTTTTTCTCACCAAAAGGGTACACAATTCCTAAATCCTATAGATTAATGTTCCCCTGCACCAGCAACTCAGTTGAATATGAAGCATTGATCATTGTAATAAAGATAGTTGTTAAATGGAAAATCATAGAATTGCTAGTCTATGGTGACTCACAACTGGTCATTAACCAAGTCAACAATGATTATCAAACAAAGGATGACAAATTTCTTCCCTACAAGAGGATGGTGGATGATTTCAAAAAGTACTTTGTTGAGATCAAGTTTGCATAGGTTCCCAGAATAGAAAACAATGTTGCAGATGCAATGGCCAACATTGCTTCTCTCTTGCAGATACCTGAACAATGAAGATGTTATGAATTCATGGTAGAACAATTGTCCAACCCAGCCTATGAAGATCTAGAATCCCAAGTGATATGCCATATTGTCAACCCTCAAATTTCCCTCTATGGAGAGATCCATACCTACTTACAAGAAAATACCCTTCCAATTAACTTATCTCGAAACCAAAAATGAAACTCCATTCGACAAGTGGCTCACCACACCCTAATAGATGATGTGCTTTATAGATGAGGTTTGGATGGTACTCTTCTTCAGTGTCTAGAACGTAACAAAGCTGAAACCGCCTTACAAGAGGTTCACAAAGGTATCTATGGCACACACTCAAGTGGCTTAACCTTAGCTAAGAAATTATTATGATTGGGGTATTACTAGTCGAACATGGACAAAGAGTCATTTCAATATGTCAAAATGTATTCCAAATGTCAAATTCATGGAAACTTGATACATGCACTTGTGCAAGAGTTGCATCCATTCATAGCTACATGGCCTTTCTTTCGGTGGGGATTGGACCTTGTAGGTAAGATTCACCCCTATTCCTCCAATGAACATAAGTTTATAATCACAGCTACAAAATACTTCACCAAGTGGATTGAAGTTCCTCTGATCACCATCACTGGGAAAAAAATCTCATCATTCATCTTCAATTATCTCATATGTCAGTAAGGTGTTCCTCAATCTATCATTACAGATAATGGCCAACCCTTTAAGAATCAAGATGTTTAAGAGATTTGTGAAAGGTTCCATATCCAACATTGGTTTTCTACACCTTACTATCCCCAAGGGAACGGCCAAGCAGAGGCCTCAAACAAGACTATCCTGAAGATTTTGAAGAAAATCATCAATGAAGTTGGACGTGATTGGCATGTTCAACTAAACCCGACATTGTGGGCTTACAGAACCAGTATCTATACCCTGACAAGAGCAACACCCTATTCTCTTGTCTATGGGTTAGAAGCTATTCTACCTATTGAGGTTGAGATACCATCCCTACGTGTGTCACTTAAACGGATGATTTCAGACAAGGATTATAGAGTATCTAGGCTACAAGAGTTATAACTATTCGATGAACACTGACAACATGTAGTTGATCACCTAAAAGCTTATCAACAAAGGATATCTAGGAGCTAAAATCACAGAGTAATACCTAGAGCATTTCAAGTGGGTGACTTAGTCTTAAAATAAAATCCCCGTAATCAACAAGATCGAGATAAGAAGGGAAATTTGAACCTAACTGGCTGGGTCCCTTTGCTATAGTATCAGTCTATGGATCAAGAGCATATCAATTATCCACACCATAAGGGGATCTATTTGACGAACCCCTCAACAACTTGCATCTCAAAAGGT
>VDFB02147509.1:0-42641 GCA_007258455.2 Sequoia sempervirens | reverse complement strand
TTCATAATGACACATAAATCTCGGTATGAGTGAGGTAAAATATTTGATGGTGGTAACAAAATTCACCAATCAATCTACAACAAAAAATAATTTTTTCATATAAAGAATATTAATGGTACATATTTCATCCTTTATTTACTAGTGATGAACTAACAACAATTAAAAAAGATGAAAAAATATGACATATATGACATACCTTAATATCTATGAGATTGCTATGTTTGATAAACCATTCATAACCTTCAAGTTTACCAAAGAATAATATAGCAGAGAGAAGATTTGTTTCAGAGCTTTCATAAAGGGGCTCATATGCCTTGTCAAGTACAGGTAAAACATGAACATCGACAAAGTCATCTTGATCATCATGATCAGCTCTGCCACTAAATGTGGCATGGATCAATGTATTCGCACCATCATCTTCAACTATTTTTCCGCTATGATCATCTCTTCCATAGGATCATTAACTTCATCTTCTCGAGTATTCACAACTCCATGTGAACTACGGTAAAACCACATTCTCCAAGCCGCGGATAATCCATATCATCTCAGCCTCTAGGGCTCTTAATCTTTTATAATAATAATAGACACAAATAACCATGATCATGATCATGGATTATATATATATATAAAATGCTAAAAATAATATAAACATTTACAAATTCAATCAATATAAACACATATAATGAACAACTTACCAATAGACGCATAATAATGCCCCCTTCAACGGACCATGCCGCCTACAATTGTTTCTCAAATACAGATTAAAAGTAGTCTCATCTTTAAGCCCTCGCAATTATTGCAAGGACAATAACATTTCCCATCACCCTTTCTTTTCAATCTAGCCCATAATCTATCAAGTGTATCTTCATTTTGTTCTGGACTAATATTATCTGACATGATTTTTCTTTACCAAGCTTGACTATTTAGATCTTTAAAAAATATCAAACTCACACTCCAATAATTTTTATTCATAGACAGGTAACATAATCTAATAATTCTGACATTTTACACCAAAAAAATTTGGCATGCAACCACCCCTACAAAAGAGAAGATAGTATGAAGTTAATGACCCCAAAAAACACTTTACAATGTTAATTCCAAAACTTATTAAATTCTGATTTTACTATGACTTCCAACTGTTAAGACTCCTAAAATCAGAATATTGAACTTGATCACAAAATTCCTACAACAATGGAGGTAGCGAGCTAGTAAGAGCAAGTGACCCATTCCTAAGGAGCAATGAGTCAGAATCATCATTGCTAATGTCAATAAGGATTTATCCTTTTAGTTAAAGATGCAATGTGTCACTTCTTATGACGAGCTTATCCCTAGGGCCCCCAACATTGAGAGAGCCCTAATAAAAAATAACAGAAGCATTGGTAAGAGCATGATTAGGGTACAAACCCTAGGCCTCCGTAGAAACATAAACAATAACTATAGCTGATTAGTGAGGTTGCAATACCAAAAAGATTGAGACATTATAGGTAATAATTTTTTTTTGCAATCTAAAGATTGTAGCCAATAACAAAGCACAACCATGTAGCTTAATGACATTTGTAAATGGAATCTATGGTAAGAAGAATGACAGTCACTTGAGATGTGAGAGTCAAAAAGAGGCTGAGTAGTGACAACATAATAAAGCTCAAACCTTGCATAGTAAAGTGGATATTTTAACAAAGGAGTTTCTTACCCCTTGCTGGACCTTTGAAGGTTTTCAAATGCTTTTGGTAGTGTTAGACAAGGCAAATGCAATCAGGGAATGACCGTCCAAAACGAAGCAACAAATTTGGGTAATCATAGGGTTCAATGTTTCTTCTTAGCCACAATATTGTATAATGGAGGTAGTGGATGGCATGTTTGAGTTGTTTTGAGACTCACCCCAAAGAGGGGAAAATAGTGAATAATAATTGGGACCGTGAAGTAGGCCAATAAGGTTGAAGGATCTTAAGAACTACAATACCATGAAACAAGGAGTCCCCCCAGAAAAGTAGGGCGCCTATAGGGCATATAGTTTGATTTTATAGAAGGATGCTCATGAAAGGGAATATTCAAGTGGGATAGTGAGGGAGCTGTTTTGAGATTGCAAACAGGGTGCAATACCCAATCTTAAAGGAAGTTAGCAAAGTAGTAAATGTGCAAGAAAATCGAATCATACTCAACAAACAATTCACAATGTTATCTTCCATAATGCCTTGAGTTTGAAGACAAAATCTCATTGTATCTTCATGATGAAAGTGGTGACCTTAATGGTCAATCACTGGAAACCATGATTTTAAAACATGCTATTGTGCTTATGGAGGCAACATTTTAAGCAAGGCAGTGAGTGGTGGTTTGGAACAATGGCAGGTATGAAGGACTCGCTTTATATGCATACTATGCAGTCTAGCTTAAGACAGCATTCTTAGAAGAGATTGAAGGTGGATTATGGAACTCAAGGGTTACCATGAAAAGGATTAAAGCAAAGACTGAGATCTATTTAAAAGCCATGGTCATGAAGATATTAAAGATGTCACATGCAAAAACCTAGTAGTCGGAGTAATGAATATAGTGCCAAAGAGGATAGTGTGCTGGGGCAGATTTAGGAGATCTCCACATTATCTAATTACAGGGAAATACACATCATTTTTATTTATTTTTTAATTAAAAGAAATCATTCTAAACCCTATATAGGATACATTGATACTTCAAAGCCTAAAGAATTTCTCAGATATGCAAATATATGTCAAGTAACATCTCATAAGGTTTAGGAAAATCTTGATCACTCTCTCTAGAATAGCCCATTAAACATGGGTTGTGCTTTGAATGCACTACATAATTGATATAACACAACCACTGCGATATCGGGCTAGAGTTATAGGCTCTTCATTGCAGCAAGAGGTAATCACTCTTTGATCATGCTATAATTACATCCTAACCTGTTAAACTTGAGACAACCTGAATGCACCCAATGATGATTAACACCTACATTATACAACCTGAATTAACTACATTATATGAGTGCCTCCATTTCTATCACAACATAGCCACATTAAACTTGGTCACACATGAATGCATCCTGTATTTTTTATAGCACAACTGTGCCACATGACCAATATAGTTATGGATCACATAATTACAGTCACAAGAATCTGTTCCTCCGTTGTGATCTTATGGTGATTCCACACAACAAACTGGACATGAAATTCTCAAAACCCTTAACCTCTAAAAAATGAACTGATGAGATATTGCTTTAAAATATGATTTTCAAACCTCGAACTGCCAAATCTAACTCACAACCGACTTCGCAAAGACAATGACTACCCCTCAACTTACGTATATCTTCTTGATTTTATTTTTTTCCCAAGAAAATCGCCCTTAGTTCTCCACAACCATCTCAAGCAGTAGAGCAAAACACCGCCGCAATAAATCAAAAGTAATGCACTACTCTCCTTTCTTTTATGTCGCTACAATTTGATTTTTAAAATTTTTCATGTTTGTCGAAAATTCGATGAAAATAATAGCCGAAATTTTGACGAACCCAGGTTCGTCAAAATTTCAACGAACGTCGGGGATAAACTTTCAAAAAATTGGAAATTACACATCAAATTTTACAAGCACCCGACGAACATCGAATTTTACATATTTCGTCAGACAGTTTCGTCGTATTTTGCAGTCAAATGTATTAGTGGGACACTTGTTTTTTATTATTCAGAATAGCAATAGTGACTGAACTATAATCTCTTCAAATGATGATTTCAGAACACTAGTCTCGACTTGAATGTTGCATTGAACTACAGTAGGAAATATTGGAACAATACTTGTAGATTAAACTCATGTTGGACATAAGTGTTAAAATGCATTATTAGATCTAAAAAGGAGGCATACCCAATATGTACTCTAGCAAATTATCCTCATTTTTCTTAGCATTTGAGAGCATAATTACTTTATTTTAACTATCATGTGGAATTTTTTTAGACTGTAAACCACAAAAAAAAAAAAAACAAATGAAATAACAAAGAGAGAAAGAAATTATGTTGATTTTTTGAAGTAATTGGAACTTCCACTCTCATTTTCAACTTGATCTTTAAATTTTGTTGGAATTTCACTTCTGAAAATTTAAGAAATGACTACTCATGGAAATTGATCTTGGAGATGATTTTCCTACTGAAACAAAGGCCTCTTTTGATTGTAGCAAAGGATGTAGAGAGTGAAGCAGTTGTTACTTTGATCTTTGAAATTGATATTATTTTACTAAATTGATAATGTTTGATGTAATACCCCTCATACTATTTAGACTTATTATTTTCTATGCTTTGGTTTGATACTATGATGATACTATTATTGTTTGGTTTGGTGGTTTGATTAGTAGACTGTTGGTGATTATGCTTATACACTTGAGGATTTGATTATTTCATATGACATTGTGGTTGGTGATGTTAGTTGATTTTCAGAATTATATTATGATGCAATGATTTAATGAATTATGTCATGAGATGAATTGTTAGTTTAGAAATGTTATTTTATCAGTTATATTATAATTGTTAGGATAGAGGTGATGAAGGACAATGTAGCATCACTCGCTTGCGAGTGCTCTGTTACGCTGCGATTCCTTCTCACAATGCAATGCTTCGATTTAATGCTTTGATTTTATATATATGTATGCACATGTACATGACTTCGTTTGTATGCAGGATTTGCATGTACAAGTCTCGATTCCACCTGCTTCGGCAGGATAGGGCAAGCACCAATAGCCCAACAGTTAAATGTTGAAATAGAGGTGACAATGAAGTCATCGCGTCCCATGATGTTAGGTCGTCTTGTCTAAATATTTTTGTACATTCATGTAGTTGTCGTTCGTTGTGGGTCATGTTTGTGTTTTGTCGTATTTAATTGATGTTGATATTTTATAAGTTGTGAATTAGTTAATTAAATGTTGGTAATAATTGTTTATTTTAATGTTAGATTTATTTGTATTTAAATATTTAAATGTTTTATTTAAGTTTAAAAAGTCATGAGTTTTATTATATGATAATTAAAATATTAAATTGTGTTTTATTATTTTAATTAATTATCTGGTGGAGGATAATTATTAGAATAAATTATTTAAATTAATTAGATAGTGTGCTTTGCAAGTAAAGTTGTAAAAATAGAAATTAAAACAAAAAGATTGAAGAATAGGAAAATAAATAAATAAAAGAATGGAAAAAGTTGTGAGAACGAATGAAAATTGAGATCTGACTGAAAAGCTTGCTTTTAAAGAATTAATTCCTTTTATTGTGGATTTTTGTGAGCTTTTGGAAGAAATGGAGAATATCTTTTATTGAATTAAGAATTTTGTAAGTTTTTCACACACAGAGGTTTTGTTGAGACAGAAGTTGCATAAGTTATTGGTGATGTATTTTTTTTAATCTTGGGGGAAGTTTTTAGGGAAAGATATTTCAATCTTTTGCTATGTTTTGAGGAGAGTTTTAGAAAGGGATTTTCAATCTTTTGCTGGTGTTATTCTGGAGAGTCTTTTGAACTAAGCATCAGATTTGAGTTCGAGCACGAAATTTAGGAGAGGAGATTTGGAAGCAGGAACGAGAAGCTGTTCGTAGAGGCCATCGGGGTCAAGCAAGCTTCATCAACAGTCAACAACACAGGAATCCAGGTTCCTCTTACTTCTCTTAGTTTCTGTTTCAAAAAGAAATTAGATAAATAAATGATTAAATATGGTTAATTGATGAAAGAAAGAGAAAGCCTGTAGGGTAGAAATTATTGAATAGTAAATTTATTGAAAGAGCCAAATTGGGTATTTATGAAAGTTGCTCTACGATTATTCTTTCAATTTGGCTTTGGAGAAAATATTGTTTGAGCCTATGAAAATAAACTGTGTATTTACAAATTGAAATTTTGTTGGAAAAATTAGTCTACCTCTCAGAACATTTATTTATGGGTGTTGGAATTTATCTTTATATATATATGTGTGTGTGAATATTTTTAATTCTGTCCTTCTGTCTTTCTGTACCTATGATTGGAATATTATTTCATATGGGCTTCTATAAATTATCTATATATATATATATACAAATTTCGTATATATATATATATATATATATACATACTTGTATTCTTTGCATTGAAATCTATTTGAAAATTTTTGTCTAAAATCGAATTCATGGCCGATACCTTGTCGGCGTCCGTACCAGGGACAGACGTTTTATTTTAAACAAAATAAAGTTTCTTTTTTTCGTTGTTAAGGAAAATAAAAAAAAAAATTAAAAAAAATAAAATAAAATGAAATTATTGAAGGGGGGGTGGGTTGGCCTAAGCCGTACCCATCCCCATCCCCTCTACTGCACAGGGCAGCCCCCAGGACTGTCGCCGCAGTCCTAAGGACTGCTGTGCGCAGCAGCCCTTGGGACTGCTATACGCAGTCCTTTGGGGATTGCGCGCGCATACTCTGTACGCCTACGGCAGGTTAAAACATTAAATTTTTTTGTTTTATTTATTTTTATATTAATTCTTTTTTTTAATATTAGTTTTAGTTGTTATTTTTATATATATATATATTTATTTATGTATTTATTTATTTATTTGTATTTATATATGTATTTAATTTAATTTTTTTAGATATTTATTTGTATTTATATATGTATAATATTTTAAAATTTATATATATATATGCATTGAGTTAAAAATGAAATTTATAAATTCAATTAAATCAGTTCTTTAATTTGGAGTTGTGAAAACTATAATGGTGTATTATTTTGTAAAAAGGAAAAATTTTATAGGGATTGGTAATTTCTTATTAAAATTTATTGTTGAATTATTTAAAGGAAATGAAAGGAATTGGAATGTAATTTTAAGAATTATATTAGCTTTGTGTCAATGTCCTTACGTAGTTCTAATTTATAAATCTGTTTGATTTTGTTTTGTTGTTTCCTTGAGTTATCGTTTGACTTTTGTGCTATATGGGAACCTTGTTGTATTTATGAACCTGATTATGGTAATCATAAAACCTTGTTCCAGAGGTGTGTTTAATTTTGAATGTTATCCTCGTCTTGGTTATGCTTTTGGAGTTGAAAACTTAATGGTTTATGCTTGGAAGGGTTGAACGGTTTGTTAAGACTTTTGGTTATGAGTTATTGCGAGAAGGTTAATGCCTCGCATGTTCTTGTTGTGGTATTATGCTTTTTATGTTATAGTTCAACCCTTTCCTATTTTTTGATTTATGTTAAGGGTTGTAGGGAGAGTGGCTCTTCGTGGGGGCCGGCGCCTCGGAAGGAGGAAGAGCTCAGGTGAACCCACGTAAGAGTAGTTAAACAAGTGATAACCTAAAAATAGAATTTAGGGGGATGGGTATTAAAACACACAAGATAATAAACATTGGATTCCTCGTCTATACATTAGGGCTATCATAGACTAATGATAGACTGAGTAGGCCATGGTCGGAAAAGTTGTAATCTCGTCTTCATGAGAGGTTATTGACTCCGCATGAGCTACCCTATGGTGTCGGCGCCTCAAGTAGGAGGAAGGGCTAGAGGATCCATAGATGGGTGTCGACGCCTCAGTTGGAGGAAGGGCCAGGGGATCCCATGAGAGCTATGCGATGACACTCTCCACTTGACACCTGTTTGCCTTGTTTCTTGTTGCCTTTGGAATTGTGTACTGAATTGTTGTTTTAGATTTATATGGAATCATGTGCTTTTTATTGTTTCAGATTTATTGGGAAATGTATTTTGGATGTTGTTTCGGTTCTACTAGTTTTGTACTTTTATTATTGATTCAGATTCTTGTGAAAATGATTTATGAAATTTCTTTGGTGACTTGTTCTATTGTTAATGCCTTGTTTAATTGTGATGAGTTTCATAGCTTGTTCTTATTATGTGGATTCGTGAACGTGGTTGTTTATGTCATTATATACCTTGAGTTGTATTTGTACTATGTTGTTCTTGGAGTCGGTTTGACAATCATGGTCGAGTTAACTTCCTCGTCACCTCTGAGCACAGGGGGTGAGTTATTTATAATTCACATGGTTGGGTGGAACGTGCTCTGCAACCGTTGGGTTCCCCATCAACATCATGTCTTCTCAGCATTTCCATGGTGGAGTTGTACCAGTGTTCACTTTGTATTTCAGATTTCATTGTACTTGTATCATCCCACATGTTTGGGAGATTCATTGTAATTCTTATATCAAAAGCTTGTAATGTAATATTATAACGATGATGTGATAGTTAGGACCATTTATATCTTTATTAAGAGATTTATTATGGTTGTATTATGTGGATGTGCATTTATTCATGGTTATTATAATGTAAATGGTTACGTGGTTTATCTTTATCTTTATTTCCATTTAGTTATTGCGATGTAACCTCGCGTGCCCCAGAGAACTAAGTGTGTTAATGTTATGTAAGATGCTATGTGGTTATGGGTTAATGTATTTGCAAGTTTAATTTAATTGTTTAAAAAAAAATTATTTGCTTTATGTGTGTTCTCTGGGGTTTGCACGATGGGCGTTACAACTTGGTATCAGAGCCAAGGTTGCAAACGCTGGGGTCTCTTGGTAGTTAGGTCCATTAGGCAACCTGGTGTTTGAATCTTGAGCTCACATGTACCTTTATCTTGTTGCGCAGAATCATGCCTCGAGGTAGAGGACGTGGCCGAGCAAGAGGCCGTGGTGTCGGTCATAGAGCAAACCGGCGAAGTCCCTCAGTTCCCAGTTCCCATGGCTCAGAGCATGAGGAACACCAGAGCCTTTATAGTAATCCGTCAGGTGGTCAGAACCCAGGACAGCCTAGATTGGTCGGTCAGTTACAACATATTCTTGGAGAGATTCTTGACCGATTGGGACTCAGGCCAGATGAGGTGCACCAGGTGGAGAGAGAGAGAGAAAGGTCGCCAAGGCAAAGGGATACAGATGTGGTTTAGGATGCAGTCATAGCAGGCCATATGAGAGATCTGATGAGGGCACACCCTCCCACTTTTGATGGTTCTGGAGGAGGTCTAGAGGCTGAGACTTGGTTAATTGACTTAGATCGTTGCTTCGCCATGCACCCCTACGGTAGCAATACCAAGGCTCGGTGCGCGGTTATGCATCTAAGAGGCTTTGCATCTACTTGGTGGCATCTTGAAGAACAAAAATTGCACCTTGATATCAGTATGGTCACTTGGGAGTTGTTCCTAGATAGGTTCAAAGCTCGGTTCCTCTCAGACCATTGGAGGCAGCGTAGGGCTGATGAGTTTCACGATCTCAAGCAGTTATCTATGTCATTGGAGCAGTACGAGCGACGCTTCTACGAGTTGAAGCAGTATGCAGGGATTAGCCACGATGAAGGCATGTTGGTACAACACTTTGTTCGGGGCCTTAATGCCCGCATCAGTGGTGGTGTGCGAGTCTTCGAACCGAAGATGATGGAAACGGCAGTTTAGAAGGCCCGCTTGGTGGAGGAAAATTTGGCCATGGCCTTGGGTGGTCGCATTGGAGTGCAGATTGGCAGTGCGCCTATACCTAGTTATGGCACTCATGGAGGTCAGTCACAGGGAGCAGGATCTTCTACGAACAGGTACCCACCCTCGAAAGGGGGTCATCAGCAGCAATAGCATCAGCAGCAGCAATCGCAGCTGAAGCATGAAAACTTTCAATCTCAGCAGGGTGGAAATTCACAGTTTCGTAAGGATCAGAACAGGATCAGGCACCAAGTTTGGCAGGAACGTTTTGCACAGCCTGCACCTAGTTTTCAGTCAGCGCCGAGTTGAGGAAGCTTTCAACAATCCAATGCTCCATCCGAGGGCAAAGGATTTGGCCGAGGTACTAGTTGCTACTCATGTGGGCAGCAAGGACATATCGCTATATTGTGTCCATAAAAGAGCACTTCTGGATTTTATCAGAGACCTGCCACTTCTGAGCCGACGATGGGAGATGCGGGTAGGTCTCATTGAGTGTTTTCCGTTGTCGACGATCGCCAGGCTGGGTACCAGGATGCAGTTGTAGAGGCTTCTGGTAGAGGACGAGCTACTGGCTTAGGAGCTCGCGAGTGAGCTCGAAGGGGTTCGACAGTGTCCTAAATGTTGTGATCTTGGCGTCATGAGAGGATGTCTCCCGTAAATGAGAATCATATATTTTTTTCTTTTATTTAATGGCTTCCAGGAGAAAGCCATGTCCTAGGGGCGGAGGATGTAATACCCCTCATATTATTTAGACTTATTCTTTTATATGCTTTGGTGGTTTGATTAGTAGACTGTTGGTGATTATGCTTATACACTTGAGGATTTGATTATTTCATATGACATTGTGGTTGGTGATGTTAGTTGATTTTCAGAATTATATTATGATGCAATGATTTAATGAATTATGTCATGAGATGAATTGTTAGTTTAGAAATGTTATTTTATCAGTTATATTATAATTGTTAGGATAGAGGTGATGAAGGACAGTGTAGCATCACTCGCTTGCGAGTGCTCTGTTACGCTGTGATTCCTTCTCACAATGCAATGCTTCAATTTAATACTTTGATTTTATATATATGTATGCACATGTACACGACTTCGTTTGTATGCAGGATTTGCAGGTACAAGTCTCGATTCCACCTGCTTTGGTAGGACAGGGCAAGCACCAATAGCCCAACAGTTAAATGTTGAAACAGAGGTGACAATGAAGTCATCTCGTCCCACGATGTCAGACCGTCTTGTCTAAATGGTTTTGTACGTTCGTGTAGTTGTCGTTCGTTGTGGGTCATGTTTGTGTTTTTTCGTATTTAATTGATGTTGATATTTTATAAGTTGTGAATTAGTTAATTAAATGTTGGTAATAATTGTTTATTTTAATGTTAGATTTATTTGTATTTAAATATTTAAATGTTTTATTTAAGTTTAAAAAGTCATGAGTTTTATTATATGATAATTAAAATATTAAATTGTGTTTTATTATTTTAATTAATTATCTGGTGGAGGATAATTATTAGAATAAATTATTTAAATTAATTAGATAGTGTGCTTTGCAAGTAAAGTTGTAAAAATAGAAATTAAAACAAAAAGATTGAAGAATAGGAAAATAAATAAATAAAAGAATGGAAAAAGTTTTGAGAATGAATGAAAATTGAGATCTGACTGAAAAGCTTGCTTTTAAAGAATTAATTTTTTTTATTGTGGATTTTTGTGAGCTTTTGGAAGAAATGGAGAATATCTTTTATTGAATTAAGAATTTTGTAAGTTTTTCACACACAGAGGTTTTGTTGAGACAGAAGTTGCATAAGTTATTGGTGATGTATTTTTTTTAATCTTGGGGGAAGTTTTTAGGGAAAGATATTTCAATCTTTTGCTATGTTTTGAGGAGAGTTTTAGAAAGGGATTTTCAATCTTTTGCTGGTGTTATTCTGGAGAGTCTTTTGAACTAAGCATCAGATTTGAGTTCGAGCACGAAATTTAGGAGAGGAGATTTGGAAGCAGGAACGAGAAGCTGTTCGTAGAGGCCATCGGGGTCAAGCAAGCTTCATCAACAGTCAACAACACAGGAATCCAGGTTCCTCTTACTTCTCTTCAGTTTCTGTTTCAAAAATAAATTAGATAAATAAATGATTAAATATGGTTAATTGATGAAAGAAAGAGAAAGCCTGTAGGGTAGAAATTATTGAATAGTAAATTTATTGAAAGAACCAAATTGGGTATTTATGAAAGTTGCTCTACGATTATTCTTTCAATTTGGCTTTGGAGAAAATATTGTTTGAGCCTATGAAAATAAACTGTGAATTTACAAATTGAAATTTTGTTGGAAAAATTAGTCTACCTCTCAGAACATTTATTTATGGGTGTTGGAATTTATCTTTATATATATATGTGTGTGTGTGTGTGTGTGTGTGTGTGAGTGTGTGTGTGTGTGAATATTTTTAATTATGTCCTTCTGTCTTTCTGTACCTATGATTGGAATATTATTTCATATGGGCTTCTATAAATTATCTATCTATATATATATATATATAAATTTCGTATATATATATATACATACTTGTATTCTTTGCATTGAAATCTATTTAAAAAAATTTGTCTAAAAACGAATTCATGGCCGATACCTGTCGGCGTCTGTTCCAGAGACGGACGTTTTATTTTAAACAAAATAAAGTTTCTTTTTTTCGTTGTTAAGGAAAATAAAATATAAACAAATTTTTGAAAAAATAAAATAAATAAAATAAAATAAAATTATTGAAGGGGGGGTGGGTCAACCTGAGCCGTACCCGTCCCCATCCCCTCTACTGCACACGGCAGCCCCCAGGACTGTTGTCGTAGTCCTAAGGACTGTTGGGTGCAGTCCGTAAGGACTGCCACAGTAGTCCAAAGGACTGATGTACGCAGTCCTTTGGAGACTGCGCGCGCGTACTCTGTACGCCTACGGCAGGTTAAAACATTAATTTTTTTGTTTTATTTTTTTTTATATTAGTTTTAGTTGTTATTTCTATATATATATATATTTATTTATTTATGTATTCATTTATTTATTTGTTTTTATATATGTATTTAATTTAATTTTTTTAGATATTTATTTGTATTTATATATGTATAATATTTTAAAATTTATATATATATATGCATTGAGTTAAAAATGAAATTTATAAATTCAATTAAATCAGTTCTTTAATTTGGAGTTGTGAAAACTATAATGGTGTATTATTTTGTAAAAAGGCAAAATTTTATAGAGATTGGTAATTTCTTATTAAAATTTATTGTTGAATTATTCAAAGGAAACAAAAGGAATTGGAATGTAATTTTAAGAATTATATTAGCTTTGTGTGAATGTCCTTACGTTATTCTAATTTATAAATCTGTTTGATTTTGTTTTGTTGTTTCCTTGAGTTATCATTTGACTTTTGTGCTGTGGGAACCTTGTTGTATTTATGAACCCGATTATGGTTATTGTAAAACCTTGTTCCAAAGGCGTGTTTAATTTTGAATGTTATCCTTGTCTTGGTTATGCTTTTGGAGTTGAAAACTTAATGGTTTATGCTTGGAAGGGTTGAACGGTTTGTTAAGACTTTTGGTTATGAGTTATTGCGAGAAGGTTAATGCCTCGCATGTTCTTGTTGTGGTATTATGCTTTTTATGTTATAGTTCAACCCTTGCCTGTTTTTTGATTTATGTTAAGGGTCATAGGGAGAGTGGCTCTTCGTGGGGGCCGGCGCCTCGGAAGGAGGAAGAGCTCAGGTGAACCCACGTAAGAGTAGTTAAACAAGTGATAACCTAAAAATAGAATTTAGGGGGATGGGTAGTAAAACACACAAGATAATAAACATTGGATTCCTCGTCTATACATTAGGGCTATCATAGACTAATGATAGACTGAGTAGGCCGTGGTCGGAAAAGTCGTAATCTCATCTTCATGAGAGGTTATCGACTCTGCATGAGCTACCCTATGGTGCCAGCGCCTCAAGTAGGAGGAAGGGCTAGGGGATCCATAGATGGGTGTCGGCGCCTCAGTTGGAGGAAGGGCCAGGGAATCCCATGAGAGCTATGCGATGACACTCTCCACTTGACACCTGTTTGCCTTGTTTCTTGTTGCCTCTGGAATTGTGTACTGAATTGTTGTTTTAGATTTATATGGAATCATGTGCTTTTTATTGTTTCAGATTTATTTGGAAATGTATTTTGGATGTTGTTTCGGTTCTACTAGTTTTGTACTTTTATTGTTGATTCAGATTCTTGTGAAAATGATTTATGAAAGTTCTTTGGTGACTTGTTCTATTGTTAATGCCTTGTTTAATTGTGATGAGTTTCATAGCTTGTTCTTATTATGTGGATTCGTGAACGTGGTTGTTTATGTCATTATATACCTTGAGTTGTATTTGTACTATGTTGTTCTCGGAGTCGGTTTGACAATCATGGTCGAGTTAACTTCCTCGTCACCTCTGAGCACGGGGGGTGAGTTATTTATAATTCACATGGTTGGGTGGAACGTGCTCTGCACCCGTTGGGTTCCCCATCAACATCATGTCTTCTCAGCATTTCTGCAGTGGAGTTGTACCAGTGTTCACTTTGTATTTCAGATTTCATTGTACTTGTATCATCCCACATGTTTGGGAGATTCATTGTAATTCTTATATCAAAAGCTTGTAATGTAATATTATAATGATGATGTGATAGTTAGGACCATTTATATCTTTATTAAGAGATTTATTATGATTGTATTATGTGGATGTGCATTTATTCATGGTTATTATAATGTAAATGGTTATGTGGTTTATCTTTATCTTTATTTCCATTTAGTTATTGCGATGTAACCTCGCGTGCCCCAGAGAACTAAGTGTGTTAATGTTATGTAAGATGCTATGTGGTTATGGGTTAATGTATTTGCATGTTTAATTTAATTGTTTAAAAAAAAATTATTTGCTTTATGTGTGTTCTCTGGGGTTTGCACGACGAGCGTTACATTTGAAGTTTCTTTTCTTTCATAGATGTTGACTCTAATTAATAAGTTTAATGTTGTGTTGCAACTTGTAGGTTAGTATGTTGATATGATAAAGGCTAGCATTGTCAATCCTCTAAAAGTTATCAGAATTGCATTAGTTGATGCAAAAAGGTAAAACTATTTATCTTTATTATAATTAGTGAAACTTGCAACTACAATATCTAATAAAAATCTACTTCCAAATATGCTTTTGATGGATGTTATATCTAATTCTGATACATTCACTGTATCTAGCACCTAAGTTTAGGGTGCCATGGTTGGAAAAGGAAAAGAAAATGTTTGAATTTTATCCTCTGTTTTTATTTGACTTTTTTGAGTTTTTGATGTGCAAATTTTGAAACCTTATTTTCAGACCATAGCTCCAAATTGGAGAAGTGAAAGGTGAATACTAGCGAGGAAGAGTTTGGAGGAGCCGAAATCAATAGCGGTGGGAAAGTTGTGGATTTGTAAGAGGATTAAATGGGTCGAGCCCCTATAGAAGGTCGTTGCCCTTTCAAAAGGATTGTAGTTAAGGAAGGGGTAAATAGTATAAGTATATGAAAATGAGAATATTTTGTTTATATAGTGTATGTAAGTTGTACAGTGTCACAAAGACATTGAATGTAGCCAATGATATTTTGATTTTCCAATGAGGCTTAATGAAGTAAATTTTCATAGTGATTTTTTCTCCACTCATAAATACTGTCTTGTGGCTCCTCTTGATTTGTAATCTATTTGTGTTTGTGTCTGATCAATCATATTTGTTCAAGCATTTTAGTCTTCATTTCATGGTGCTTCTTCAACATTTGAATATCTATAATACTTGAAGTTTATATGCATAAATTTGTGATGATTAATTAAGTTAGATTTGATTTGTAATGACTAAATATATGACTAAATACATTACTAAATACATGACTAAATTAATGACTAAATATATGATTAAAGTAATGACTAAATTAATGACTAAATATATGACTAAATATATGACTAAATTAATGACTATCATGACTAAATAAATGACCAGTTAACAACAATCAATGACTAAATTAATGACTAAATCAATGGCTAAATCAATGAACAAATCAATGACCAAATCAATGACTAAAATAGTTTATTCATAAATTTGGTGGTGTTATAAATGACTACAAATAAACCACTAATAGTCATGTGACTAAAATTAGTCATTTATATGCAATTTTTAGTAGTTTATTTAGTCATATATTGTCGTTTGTGTACTAGTGTGTGCTACCAATTGCCTTGTTGCATGTGGTGACTTGATCATCGTGTATAAAAGCAATTATTTTCACCCAACTATCAATGTTTCTTCTCTCATCTACCCTGTTATTCAAATTCACTGAAGATCATTGCGTCCACATGTAATAGCTGCATTCTCCATTGGACTTCTCATTGTCCTGTCCTGATATATGCACAATAAGTGATCCAATTCTTTCATTCTTCATGTACTCACATTTTGAAATAGAAAGCAAGAGATTTGTAAGTTCATATATCTTTTATATTGTCATTTTTTGGTTTTGTTTACTCATTCATTTGCATTATCCAATGAAACAGACACCTGTGTTTGTTGACATGATCTATGTATTCCAACTTTGAAGATATAAAATACTAGACCCCTTAGGAGTAGATAGTTTGGGAATGGAATTGTCTTTGTTACCTTCCATTTAATGATGGTGGAAAATCTTAGGAGGGATTGAGGTAGAACAAGGGAGGCCAGAAAAAACCACCGCTACCAGTCTATGGTAGTTGTTAAAGAAAAGAATAGTGAGTATAATGTCACACATGCTATAATATAAAGAGAAATGCACTTATGTATAAATTCAAATAAACACAACATGCTTTATGACAACCTTTTGAAGTTAAAATTGTTTTTTTTTGCTAGCATAAAAAACTATGTATGTTGTTGAAACTTATCAACATATATTTACTTTTAACCTTTGGATACAGTCATCTGGATCGATAAAGTTTCAAAAAAAATCTCCGTTGGTGATCGTTGATATACATGAAGCTTTACTCAGAATGAAATTTTCATTTCGATGTGCATCAAATTGACTGATTCTATCTACACAAGACTATTTGTATTTCTATAAGTTATATATGTCAGAATTCATTGTAATCTATAAAATACCATATCTGATAGGATCTATGTCTATTGAGAGGATCCATGTCTCTCATGTTTGAAAAACCTATCGTTGTTCCCTTCTCACAAGCATTTCAAAGGATGTTTGTAGGTTTGTTTTCATCTTGTCTCTATTTAATATTTAACAGTTTATTTTTCTAATATTTTCACTCTTTGTACTTTCAAATATTTCTTGCATGAACTAACTACTACTTCTAATGTGTGCATGCAGTCACCTCAGTCAATGAAGTTTCAAAAAATGTCTCAGACGGTCATTATTGATATACATGCAACTATACTCACAATGAAATTGTCATTTTCATATGCATCAAACTGACTAATTCTATGTACATAACACTATTTGGTTTTTTATAAATTACATATGTCGTATTTGATTGTAATCTACCAATTATCATCTTTTTGAATTTGACACCTTAATCAAGGATATTTAACCTGATTTCGAAAAGGCTTATTGAACAAAACTTATATGAGCACAAATATTTATTAAAATAGCTATTTATATAAACATTATCTAATTTTCTTTTATTGCAGTGCAACATTGCAATTTGCTACAGTCATATATTGTCTACTTCATTGCTTTCCTTAAGCACTTTTCATTGGGCCTTCGTAGAGACTTCACATAGTACTGTGTTGATCATGATAAAAAATGGAAGCAAAATTTTGCATCCACATATGCAATGCAATTGCACTTTAATTTATTACATGAAAATGAAGATTGGTTTTCGATCATTGGAAAATTTCATCATGTAAAAAATGTTTAATCTATGTCTAATGCATTGTCAGTGTCAAAGCAACCATTTCTAACATCATATGGCTATTATAGTAATGTTTTATACTTTCTCTCTAAACTGTTGTTTCATAATTTTTCCATTTTTTTGTATTTATTTGGTGAATGTCTACTATTTTTTTTATATACATTTACTTTGCACATGCAGTCCAATTGCTTTACGATTTATTCAATTTAAACCTAAATTGGATCTAAGTAATTGGGAAATGTCCACGTCTTTTATCATTTACTCACTCTCTTCTTGCGATTATCAATTTTAACTTCTTTTATATAGTTGTTTTATAATTGTTTTACATCCTTGCATTTTACGAGTCTATGTTCTTCTTTTGTCATTATATAAATCAAAATAGAAAAATAGGTCCCAAGTAAAGAATTCTGATTATGTTTATGTCTCCACATTACATATATATATATATCAAGACACATGTCTATCATGAAAAAATATAGATACACAGATATAATGCATATAGACATATATTTGTACCATGCATAAATGTATACATATGCATCCACACCTGCACACATATTTGTGTTTGTATATATATGTGTATGTAAATGCCTATATTTACATATCTATATATATGTGTGAGAAATTGCACTACATATACATATACATGCTATATGCATATATATATATATATATATGTATGTATGTATGTATGTATGTATACGTATATATGTATATATACATCTATATACATTATACATACATATATATATGTGTCTGTGTGTGTGTGTATACATATATGTATATATGTATGTATGCATATATATATATATAGGTATATCCATGATTAAGAATGGAAGTACCTAGGTGCAGTTCAATTTATTCCATGGAAGTGAGAATTGATCGTACTTGAAGTATTTCTTTTACAGTGTAATTTTGTAATTGTTTTACACTCTTGCATTTTATGGGTGAATTCCCTTCTTTTCCAATTAAATAAAATAAATAAATAAAATGCCTTTCGTAGATAGGACTCTAATCATGTATATGTGTATATATTATCTATATATGCATGAGCGTGCATGTGTTCACGAATAATATAGATACACATATATATCTACTATCCATAAATACATTCTGCATGTAACCATGCATACATATACGTGTATGTATATATATATATATATATATATATATATATATATATATGTCTGGTTGTCTATACATATACATCTATATATGTGTATGTGGAAATAGGAAAACAACACAAAAAAAAACTTTGCACAACAAAATTTAAACTTCAAAAAGAAGAAATATTTAATGAAGTGCAAGTAAGTATTTTACTTGTCAACAGATAGTAACCCATAGAGAATAGCCGACATGTAATAAATTCAAACGCACTTGCAATGCATGAGTGGAGACAATGGAAATTAACCATAAAATGCAAAGATACAAAAAACAATATAACGACACTGTAAGAGATATAGGAACTTACAAAGGCCACCTTTCTTCCTTCCAATCAAAGCAAATGTTTCTCATATATGCTACTTAGCTGAGCATATTTATCCCAAGGACTTGATACCAACGCTTTATTGGTACAACTCGTCATAAGAGGTTGAGTTGACTTGATTTTGATTTCGATAAGCCATATTCTTCTTTTGCTTTTCTCATTGTACTGATTTTGTTCTAATAATAATAATTGTTTTACCAAGCTATGCCATTGCAAAGATTTGACGAGTTTGTTAATATACACATGCCTTGACATGAATTCTTCTTGAAGAAGGCTTCACATGGCAATGTATTGTCTATGACGGAAAATGGAAATAACATTTCCTCTGCACGCATGGATCACCACTGCAGTTGAATTTATTAAATGGAAATAAAAAATAGATCTAAGTAATTAGAAAATGCCCAGATATAAAAATAATTAAATCTATGTCTAGTGCAAGGAAATTGCAAGACAAGAAATCTCTAACTTCGCATGCCTTTTATAGCGCTCTTTCATAGTTTTCCCACTCCTCTATATTTTTTTAGCTAATGCCTCTTGTTTTGCATATATAAAAAATATATATGCTTCTATAAATATATATGCTTATACACACACACACACACATATATACATGTAGATATATATAGACATGGCTCATATTTGTAATAGTTTTTGGTTTTGTACTTTTAAGTTTGCCAACCAAAGTATTTTTTGCATTGTTTTTTCATTTGCTCAGATTGTTTACATCAGTTTATTTATGGATTATTCTTTCTTGTTTAATTAAAAGCTAGACTGGATAAAAATATGTTCACCTCTTGAAAATAAATCAAGTGATTCGTCCATTTCTTGATCAATGGACATCATACACATATAGGAAAAAAGACTATATATACAACTGGTGTTTAAGTTGCATTGTTCATAGTAATTGACATGTCCCGTTGGAAATTGAAATGTATGCACATATATATTTTATTTACTGTTAAAATTGATAGATGTCTTGATAACAGAAGCAATAGTTTGCTACTATTACACAATGAGCACATGTAGCTAACAAATTCAAAAATCACCTAAAACAAATAATGTTTTGATTTTTGTCTTTGTAGCTACCTTTTTGAGAAGCATTTTTTGAGCATTTGAAGTAACAACACCAATGCACACAATCATGCCAGTGGGCGGAACATAGTTGGGGGTCACTACTATTTCATACTTCTTCCACTTTTTTGTATTTATTTGGTGAATGTCTACTAATTTTTTCGTATGCATTTACTCTGCACATGTAGTCCAATTGCTTTACAATTTACTCAATTTAAACCTAAATTGGATCTAAGTAATTGGGAAATTTCCACATCTTTTATCATTTACTCACTCTCTTCTTAGAATTGTCAATTTTAACTTCTTTTAGGCAGTTCTTTTACAATTTTTTTACATCCTTGCATTTTGCATGTCTATGTTCTTCTTTTGTCATTACATAAATCAAATAAAAAAAAAGGTCCCAAGTAAAGAATTCTGATTATGTTTATGTCTACATATTACCTATATATATATATATATATATATATATCAAGGCGCATGTCTATCATGAAAAAAAAAAATATACACAGATATAATGCATATAGACATATATTTGTACCATGCATAAATTCACCCTTCATGTATACATATGCATCCACACCTGCACACATATTTGTGTCCGTATATATATGTGTGTGTGTGTGTGTGGACTAGTACACATACACACACACACATAAATGATTGTGATCAACACACTATACTATTCTATAGCTATTCCCACTATGGAAAAAAATCGATAATGTACACACGTCATGTTTAAACATCATAAACTGTTTGACAATTGCATGGTTAAATATTACTACTGAATAGATAGATTTTATAGGGTGAGCTATAAAACTTGGTCAAATATTTTCCTATTCAATGTTCACATTCAAAATACAAATTGAAAATAATCAATCATCGTTTAGAATACAAGAGATGCATACCCAACATTTCAATAAAACATTGACAGTATCTTTTCTTGCAATTCCTATGCCTACCTACTCTTGTTTCAATTTTCATATTTTAACACCTCCATGTGTCAATTTATATATATCTTTCTATACATATGTATAGACATATATGCACAACCCCTTCAACAACCATTGATTTGGCCTTCTATAAACAATCCGAGCAAATTACAAAACAACCCACGAATGAAGTTGTGGAACGTATAGCAACTTACAAACGCGAATTCTATTGCTCCAAACATAGTACCTCTAATCCATCTTGATAGATAGATTATAACATCAAAAAACAAAATAGCCAGGTGGATATGTGTATATAAAGACAAGTGACAATCATACCAAAATAAATGCAAAATGGAAAACACAGACATTTATACACACACACACACACACACACACACACATATACATAAACATACAAACACATTCACAAACAATAAAAAATGGCCATAACTCACATTGTTTGAAGACAATAAACTATTGACTAACTATGTCAAAAAAATTGACTAATAAAACCACCCAACCTACCCAGACTCTAAATGATTGACCGGGGTCTATAGAATGAACAATATGCACATATATTTTGTGCAAGACATTTAAAATTTCAATTCAATAATTAAAAATGTAAGCATTTATTTCATTGCACCAATTGGTCAAATTATTATTATTGCAACATATCGATCTAAATATGAGAAGAATAACAATTAGGTTTATTAAGTTTAATTATATATATGCTTTCGCCTCGCCTTGATCAATCTTCAACTTCCCTCTACATTGAATTGATACATACTCTATTTTGAAAATGACTCTTATTTAATGTTTTCTACCTCTTACTTTCATAATTGATAAATTTCGGTTAATTTATTTTAAAAAATGCATATTAAAATTAGTATCTACATTTGAGAAATTGGTATTGCTAACTTCCAAACAGTTCTTCTGTGTTTACAACAATTTTGGTAGCAAATTTTTTTGTCAGAAGATTAATTTTCAAATACTTTGAACAACTTATACAAATGTATAAATTGATATAAATAGTTTATGTTTAATTAAAAAAAAGAGCATTTTATTATAATATATTTTGACAAATCACTCTTCAAGTGTTTTTAGTTCCATTTTTTTAAAAATAGATAGTATATACATCATTCACAAACACACACACATATGCACATATATATGCACATATATATGCACACACACACACACAGATATATATATATATATATGCACAATTGCAAAATTTATATTCAAAAGACTAATTTTCAAATGCTTTCACCTACTTATACAAATGTGTAAACTAATCTAAATAGTTTATGTTAAATTTTAAAAAAAAAGCATTTAATTACAATATACTTTGAAAGATCATTCTTCAAGTGTCTTTAGTTTCACTGTTTTGCAAAATAGATAGTATATACATCATTCTTCAATTGTTTCTAGTTTCCCATTAAGTGATGTACACATAAATGCACATATATGCATTCCTGAGTATTTACACATTCAAAAAACTTTTCTTGCAATGCACACACCTACAATTACAACTATCATAACAATTTCAAATACCACAAGCATAGCTTTTGCTCCCTTGTAGGGACTCCAGCTCTTCAAAGCACTTGTTATATTATATTAATCAATTTCTCAAATAAAGGTGCAATAGATGCCTCAAGAAGAATATCTCTCAACATTTTTTAATATATATATATATATATATATATATAACAAAATTATTAGGGTTAGGGTTAGAGTTAGGGTTACAATTAGGATTAGTGTTATCATTATGAATAGGGTTATGGTTACGGTTAGGGATAGGAATAGGGTTAGGGTTAGAATTAAAGTTGGGATTAGGGTTGGGTTAGCCTTAATAGTAATATTAGGGTTAGGGTTACAATTAGGGATAGGAATAGGGTTAGGGTTAGAGTTAAAATCAGGATTAGGGTTGAGTTAGTGTTAATAATAAGATTAGGGTTAGGGATACGATTATGATTAGAGTTAGAATTAGAATTTGGGTTGTGGTTATCATCACAATTAGGGTTAGGGTTAGGATTACAAATAAAATTAGGATGAAGAGTATGTTTAAGGTTAGGATTAGGGTTAGAGATAAAAAGATGATTAAGGTAAGGGTTAACATTAGTATTGAGATTAGGGTTAGGGTAAGTGTTATTTTTAGACTTAGCATTAAGGTTAGCTTTAGTGTTATGGTTCAAGATTACAATTAGGGTTAAGGATAGAGGAAAAAAATTAGGGTTAAAGTTGGGATTAATATTATTATCAGGAATAGGGTTAGGGTTAGGGTTAGGTTTAGAGATAGAATTGGTATTAGGGTTGGAGTTAGTATTAGTAAACTTGAATTAGGTTTAGGTTTCAACTATGGTTAGGACTAAGGTTAGGGTTAGCATATATAAAAAGGGTTAGGTTTAGAAATATGTTCGGGATGAGCAATAGGGTTATGGTTAGGTTTAGGATTATGTTTAAGATGAGTGGTAGGGTTAGGGTTGGGGTTAGCATATATAAAAGGGGTTATGTTTAGAAATAGGGTGAGGATCAAGATTAGGGTTAGATTTTGGATTAGATATTATGGTTGGGGTTAAAATTCAAGATAGGGTTAGGGTTAGGGTTAGAATTAGAGATAAAATTAGGATCAACGATAGGCTCAGGGTTATGGTTAGGGTTAGAGATGGAATTGGTATTAGGGTTGGAGTTAGTATTAGGGTTAATATTAGGGTAGGTTTAGGGTTACAATTAGACATAGAATTAGAATTTTGGGTGGAATTATCATCAAAGTTAGGGTTAGGGTTAAGATTAGAGAAATAATTAGGATCATAGGTAGGGTTAAGGTTAGAGATAAAATTAGGGTTGAGGTTGGAATTTATTTTACTATTGGGATGTGGGTTAGAGTTAGGATTAAAGATAAAATTGGTATTAGGTTTTGGGCTAGGATTAAGGTTAACTTTAGGGTTATCAGTACAATTATAATTAGAATTGTGTTAGATATAAAATTAGGATTGGTGTTATGGTTAGGGTTAGGATTAGAGATAGAAATATGTTTATAATTTGGATTAAAATTAGGGCTACAATTGGGATTTGACTTACAATTAAGATTATAGTTAGGATTATAGTTTAAATTATAAATTTAGATATATGAATATAAATAGTTATAGTGTTAGATTTATTGTTTATGCTTGAATGCTATATAAAAATGTGTAGATATATATGTTATAAAATAATTTTTATATATGTTGTCATTAACAAGAGATATTACTTTAATGAATATAAGTTAATTATTTAAATTAATATTTTAAAATTTAGATTTAATAAATGTAGTCATTAAAAAAACATTTTAAAATATGGCAACAATCAATTGATTTATCCATTGTATTAGAATTGAAGAACAAATAAGGCATCTGAATTGTTTGGCATAATGCCCCAAACAAATTTTATCTCATGGAATTCCTCATAATGAACCATCTATCTTAAAATAATTACACATATTTATTTAAATTCCATTAATGACATACAAATATAGAAAAATTTGAAGTGTTTGTCATACAAAATTAAATAAACATTATCATATCCATAAGCACTATTAGAATAACATTTAAAAATTCTATTTTAAATTGAATTTTGATAAAGATAAGCATTCTCTTGTACTATTATTATTTTCTCATTTTAAAAAATATGGAATTGCATTTTAAATATCTAAATACTTTAGTAAATTAAAATTTTCATAAGGTAGAGTTGTATCTTTACTTGAACTATTTCCACCAATATATTAATAAATCCAAGTTTATAAAATTTTATAGTTTTTGACCTATGAAAGCATTGAATTCTCCAATAGATTTGTGTCCCCAAGAAGTCACTTACATAATTGGAAATAGTTGCACAATATTTTAAAAAACACAAATTGAACTATTTACATAACAAGTCATGAACTTACACAGAAGACATAAGAACAATATTTTTTAGAGAACAGACATCAAAGTCTCTATCAAAATACTATTCATACATGAGTTAAGCAAAGATCAAACAACAATATATATAATTATTATTTCTCTATTCTAATTATCATTAAAAAACAATAGGAATTCTTCTATAATTTTTTCAAAAGATCATTGTTCATATTGTTCATCATAAAACATTTATCTCAATAAACAGGAAAATCTTACAACTTTTTGGCTTATTTTATGAAATTTTTGAGCTATATCTTTCATTTGGATTATTTCTTCTTCAACTGCTACTACAAGATGCGCTACATCTTCAAGTTCATTAATGATGTGTTCACAATGTTGTTCAATTGATTTACACAACTTCTCAATAGGTGTTTCAGCATATGTATTAGAATCAATTGAGTCCTCTCTTGATGGTGGCTTTGACACTAAATGTTTTGCTTCATACGATTCATTTATCATTGCCATTCTGTAAAAATCAAATCATGATAATCAATAATTAACAATTTACTTACAACTAAATATAAATTTCATTATTCATCATCATCCTTAAATGATTTATATATATTTGAATTACTAAAAAACTATTGAATATGTGAGAAGCATATGAAACATATTACCAATTTTTTTAATTATGGTGTGAAATATAAAGAATCCACATGGGTACCAAATGAGTTTTAAATTTACAACTTATTAGAAATATTTGAAAAGTATCATAATTGTGTTACATAAGAAACATTTATTTGTCAAATTTTAAATACATTAAACATAAAAGAATTGAAAGTAGCATAAAACTAAAAATCATACAAATATATTACATTTAGAAATTCGATACTCATTGAAACAAAATTGAAGAAAATATGTTACATCAATTATCTTCTAAAATTTTCAATCTATTTTCTTCAGCCTTTCTCTTGGCAAGTTGTCTACCCTTTTTCATTTTCTCATAATGGTCATATGTGAATGGTGGCATAATTATTAGTCCGTCTAGATACTTTACACGAGATATGGTGATAAATGTCAATCCCATTCTTTCTTTTGGTCCTATGTCAACAGTCGCTTTTGAAAGAGTCAAACCTTGTGATTTATGAATTTTCAATGCCCGAGCCAATATTAATGGTATTTGGATTGTCCTCCCCCTCTGTATTGTTGTAATTGGAATTGTATTTAGATTACAATCATCAAATGGTATTCATAAATAGCTATCAAACTCAACCATTACATATACATTGTTGGTTTTGGTGGACCACTTCCAATTTTGTATACAATCTTTCAAATATATCCTAGAGCTCCATTTACAAGACCTGCTTGTATCCAAATATTTGAATTCAACATTACCCTGACATCCTTACTGATCAATAATTCTAGCTCAAGCTCATCATTTGAGCATCCTTTTGCTGCATTAATACTTCTTGATTTTGTTGCAACACTACGTGCAACATGATGCTTAAATTAGTATACATTTTCTTGTCATGGTTATGAATATTATCATTTGTTGAGAAAAAATGAACACCATTTTCAAACTCCTCATTGCTTGGTGCATATGTTGTAATAGTGGTTCTTGTCACAAGCAATTTCCAATCATCAATTGTTGGGTTTGCATCTCTTAGATTTGTCAAAGTTGATGAAATCTTTGTTGGTGGATATTTTTTCCATCTTGTATGAATATTTTATTTAAAGTAACCACAATTTTGAATTCTTCCCATAGTAACTTATCTCATCTATTGCTTTCATATGCTACTATATCATTAATAGGAGGCAACTAACCAAGCATCCAACCAAAATCATAGATATACCTGCAAGATAATTGATCAAAATTATTATCAATACTATATACCTTTATATCTATTGCACCTTTATTTGTTTCCATATCCTAATTTTATCTCAAACCATAACCTACCCCTAACCATATCCCAAATATTAATCTAAAATGTAATCTCCAAACCTAACCATAACCCTAATATTTACCCTAACCCTAACCCTAATAATTTTATCTTCCATGTCGCATTGTGAATGCTACTAACATATATATGTATAGATTAATTTATGAATAATATATATAAAAACATCGAGAGATATCCTTCTCGAGGCATCTATTGCACTTTTATGTGACTAATTAATAAAAATCATTTGGGGAGGAATACTATTAATAATAGTTTGAAAATCCTTTAGCCTTGATTAGACAACCTAAACGTCCTTTAAATTTTAAGCCAAGAAAGAAAATTCTTGCTGGCTCTATTAATAAGATCTAGTAACAATACATCAAATAATTTCAAGGCATAGATCCATAACACTTTGGCAAAAGGGTGGTCTTGACAAGATAGAACATGATAACAACAAAAATATTATTGATTGATTAAAAGGACATTTTAGAAATTACTTCTCACCTAGAGAAGCCAAGTCTTAATATCCTTTTGAAATTACCAAATGCTTTTAATAGAAAAAATACCTTGAGTTTGAATTAATATTCTCATGACACAAAAAGTACCAAGATCTAGACTTTTCCAAGTTGGTTGGACACACCTAAATTGATACAATTCCTAATGAGAATTTCCCAATCTTCATTTCACATTTTTCTAAGTATTTAAGCCCCATTTCTAAATCATTTAGGGAGGAATAATATTAATAACAGTTTGAAAAGCCCTTAGTCTTGATTAGGAAACCTAAAGCTCCTTTTAATTTCAAGCCAAGAAAGAAATTCTTAGTGGCTCTATTAATAAGATCTAGTAACAATACCTCAAATAATTTCAAGGCATGGATCCATAACACTTTAGCCAAAGGATGGTCTTGAAAAGATAGAACATGATAGCACCAAATGTATTATTGATTGATTAAAAGGACATTTTAGAAATTATTTCTCACCTAGAGAATCCAAGTATTAATATCCTTCTAAAATTTCCAAATGCTTTTAATAGAAAAAGTACCTTGAATTTTAATTAATATTCTCATGACATGGAGAGTACCAAGATCTATAATTTTCCAAGTTGGTTGCCTAGAAGACACACCTAAATTGATAAAATGCCTAATGAGAATTTTCCAATCTTCATTTCACCCAAGGGCCCTAATAATCCATCTAATGTATAAGTTAATACCTTGCAAATGGATTGAAAACAATATGAATCCACCAACATCATGGGGAAGACAATAGAATTCTCAAGCCACATGATGAAATCCTTGATGCCTATCATTGGAGGCCCATATAAAGTTTCTAAGAAGTTTTAAATCTTCAAATAAGAGGATTTCCAGGGCACCCAATGAGAGGAATATTAAACTTGAGTGACAATCAAAACTTTATAGCAAATCTAAAATTTACTTAGAAAAGAAAGAGGCTTGGTAATACAATAGTTGATTTTTTTTTTAATCCTAGCAACAATGGCTTGTTAGAGGGTAATCAGAGAAGCTTAAAAAGAAAAGAAATTCCTAAAAACTAAGATACTTTCCCATGATTGATCAATATCTAGATATAATTATCTAAATAGTCCGACTTAGGAAGAAATGACTAGAAATGGGTCTTTTTCCATTAGATTCTCAAAATAGATGCATCACAAAAAGTATCAAGGCAACGAAGAGCCTATTTGACATTTTGTTTATCCTCAATGAGGGTGAGGAAGGAATAATTGGAAATATGACCATTAAACAATTGGTTGGGAGAATTAGGAAGATCAACCCCCTTAAGAAAGGTTTGAGAAACTATGTAGGCCAATAAATAAACAAAACCTTCTCATAGAAGAACATAAATAGTTGAGGCAAGAGGACATCTTTGACAAATGCATTAAAAAATACCAAACACTTTGGATTGTTGACCATGTGTTGAAATAAAAGCTAGAGAATTATCACAAAAACATATGCATAGACTAAATAAAGTGAGTTCTAGATCCAAGTGCTTAAAGCATGACAAGAATAAAAGGCCACTCAATATAGTCATAAGCCTTAATAAAATAAATTTCAATAAAAATGGAAAATTATTGATAATTTGGGGTCTATTTCATTTATTCCCAAACAACAAATGATGCTATCCATAGTCATTTTGAATTTGATGAAACCAATTTTCTTAGGGTGGACCAATTGGAGAAGAGGCCTAACCTTAAGAGATAAATCCTTGACAATCATCTCTATGTGGAATTCAACAAAGTGATAGGTCAACAATTGCATATTTCATTAAAGTTTATAACTTTTAGTATGGATTTGATATTCCTTTTATTGATTAAATTGCTTAAAGGATTTGTATGAAAGTATTTGGATATATATTTAATAAATATATTTATGCACTATATCCTGAAATACTTTAATGGAATTCACAAGGAAAACCATCCAAACCATGAGCTTTATTGTTAGATATTGAAAAATAGCCTCCTACAAATCTTCTTTGGTGAGAAGTTAATAAAAAATAATACACTAAAAATTAGAAATTTAACAAGGAACCACATTTATACATTGATAAATTAGAGTATATTCTTGAGTGGAAAAAACTTGATCATAGCGTTGGGAAAAAATCCTATAAAATATTAGGAAGCTCATTAAAGAGTTGCTACCATTGATTTAATTAATAGTTTGAGATGTATGGTGAACACTTGTAAATTAAAATAATTCTTTTGAGATATTGTCTCCTATCTTGAGCCAATTAAGTTGAGCTTTGATTTGGGATCTACGTGTGATCTAAGCATCTACATCATATTTCTAGTAGTGGAGCTAAGCCACTAAAATATAAGTGGCCAAATAAAAAAGGCTACACTTAAAAAGTGGCAATGGCTCAAGATAGAGCTTTGAGGTGGTGGCATAATATGATTAGTGGTGAACATAGGCCAACTAACACTCATAAATGTGGAGGGATTAGGAATTATGAGTGATGGAAGTATTCCACCAAGCTTTCCATCTGGTCTCATGCATGGGATATGATTCAATTTCCAAACACATTGAATATGAACTAATATGGCCTTATAATTGAGAAAAGAAATATTTGGAAAGAACTAATTCCTCATCAACTTGGGTTTTTCAAATTACCACTAATACAAAACCATATTAGAAAGTGGTATGAAAGGATAATGTTTGAAAAATGATCCTTTAACAGAGAGTAACAATTGTTAAAGGAAAAATATTGATCTAACATTAGGATCGATCTTGATGCTTGAGTGCCCTATCAAATTGAATCTTATGTTAGTGTGAATATTAAAGTCTTGTACCTAGTAATTTATTCCACTAGGTAATTAGGGGACATATTCACATGTTAAGTTTACTTAAGATATAAGATTCCTTAGAGAAGTCTTAGTTGGATTTTCTAGAAGTCTTATCTTATCTATGCATCATTTCTGAGGTAGTTAGTTAGTTGTCACAAGTGATAAGATTTAGACACTTGTCATGATCTTGTCTAATCCTATCTCCTTGCCTATATAAGCAAGGCATCATATGTACTTTGCCATATTCAGTTTGGCATTTTGGAATTTTAATGATAGCATGATATTTTTACCATTTCTCTCTTGTGGAAGTTATTTTGTCTTGCGGGTGATCTTGGGGTGTTTGAGGAGTTCACCATAAACTCCTACATGGTATCAGAGCTTCAGTGTTGCAGACTTCTTCCCAGATCTTAGAGACCAATCTTGGCGTGAAAGTTTTGTTGGGTGTGAGTTGGGGTCTTGAGAGCCTCACCATTGAATCCAAGGCATCAAAGAAATTCAAGATCAGATTTATTTTCATCAAAATTTGACACATTTTGTCAAAGCTGCAAGGGTTTCATGCAAGCCATTTTTATTGGAGTTGTCATTTTTTCTTCAGAAATCCTACTTCCACTCATTTGTAGGAAAAATAATTTTTGGTTTTTGTAGCAAGGGTTGAAATCTCATCTAGATATCTTTTAGATTTTTCATATCTTGAGAAAATATGAAGAAAATTTATGTCCAAAAAGCGTCATGAGTCATTTTTCTACAGGTTGAAGGTCATATTTTTTAATCTTCTACTTGTTGGATCAAAAATTGATTTCTAGGTTTTGTTGGTAGCATGAAAACATTATCTGGGTATCAGTTATTTTTTGCATGAAACTAGTAATTTTTCTAGAAATAAAATCAAAAGGGTTGTGTCTGCATTTTCGGTTGGCACAATTTATCCCTTTTTTTCAAAAATTCATAACTTGAGCATATGGCATTTGTTTTTCAAAAACTTTATATCGTTGAAAAGTTGATTCTATCCTCTACAAAGATCTGAGGTTATTTTTATCATGGAGGTGGATGTGAACATTCATCAGTGCATGCACTATTTCCTTTTTTGTGTGCATTAGGTTTACATTTTCTTTGCACTTCATTTCAGTTCTAGATCATTTTCCAATCAACCGTTGCTTCATAGATTCTAGAGTTGTGCCAGTTTGTGAGTTTTCCATTGTTCCTTGGCATCGGGTCTATTGTTTCTTTATATTGATTTCAATCTAAGTCCTTGAGTGACTCTAATATGGTTTCTAGAAAACAAAATTATCTCTCCTTTGCCTTTCAGATTGAAGATTCCAGTGTTACTCCACAAGTGTGCTTCCAATGCTTCTTTGCAATAGGTTATCTCATTATGGGGGGTTGTATGATATCTCTTATCAAACTTTATGTGGATGGAGATTTATTGGATTTGTGATGGATATCATTATTGTATTCATCTCTCTTTTGGGGAGGAGTTTTGTCCCACTGGGTTTCCTCCTTTTCTTCGGTTGTGAGAGATTTATTTGCATTGCATTTGTACATGGGTACCTAACATGGCCTAGTAGTCGAGACCCATCCTTGTATATTTTCACCATTTGCATAATAATCTTCTCCCTAAGTTGCACTTATGGGGAGTGTTAGTGTGAATATTAATGTCTTGTACCTAGTAATTTATTCCACTAGGTAATTAGGGGAATTTATCTATGTATCATTTCCTAGGTAGTTAATTGTCATATGTGATAGGATTTAGACACTTGTCATGATATTTTCTAACCCTACCTCTCTCCTTTCCTATATAAGCAATGCATCATATGTACTTTGCCATATTCAATTTAGCATTCTTGCATCTTAATGATAGCATGATATTTCTCCCATTTCTCTCTTGCAGAAATTATTTTGTCTTGTAGGTGATCCTGGGGTGCTTGAGGGGTTCACCATAAACTGCTACAATTAAGAATTATGAGTGATGAAAGTATTCCACCAAGCTTTCCATCTGGTCTCATGCATGGGATGTGATTCAATTTCCAAAGACATTGAATATAAACTAATATGGTCTTATAATTGAGAAAAGACATATTTGGAAAGAACTAATTCCTCATAGACTTGGGTTTGTCAAATTACCACTCAATACAAAACCATTTTAAAAATTGGTATGAAAGGATAATGTTTGAAAAATGATCCATTAACAAGGAGTAAAAGTTGGAAAAGGAAAAAAATATTGATCTAACATCATGGATTGACTTTGATGCTTGAGTGCCCTATCAAATTGATGAGGGCTACACTGCCCAAAACCCACACAACACAACAATAGATATCAACACAGAAGATGTAGGACAAAAAATTAACTCACTTTCAATTACTTTCAAAAAATAAAATTATAGATTCAGAGATTACAGTGCTATAGCCACAATGGGATTGATTAATTACAACAAAATCAACTCTATTCAAAGCCACAATCTGCACTAATAGAGCCACCCTAAAACCTCCACTCAACCCTTTTTATTTTACACCAATAACCACCCTAAAATGTTCTAGAAAGTGTAACTTTCCGTTTTGTTTTGGTGCTAGAAATCCAGCTGTTTGATTTTTCGCCTAGGAAGATATTTTAATGAAATTCATTTTTCAGTGGGGCAACTTCCTAGAGCCATAACTTTTGACTTGAGTGTTCGATTTTCTATTATAATATATCATTAGAAAGCTCACGAAGATCATTTTGTCCATTTTTCAAGCTTTTCTAAGGCTTCTAAGGTTTTAAAAAAATTGAATTTGAAGCTGCATTGGAGAAATTTATTGGGATGAAAAATTTAATATCTTCCAAACAATATAGGGTATTGAAATGATTCTTCTTCCACTAGAAATAATTTCCAGTTCCACTCCTTGGGGTAATTTTTCGGTCCATATGAGCTTGTTAAGGATGAATTACTAAAAATAGTAAGTGACTATTTTTCACCTTTTCTGACTTTTGACTATCTGACACCCCTTAAATACCATCATGGGACTCAAAACAACTAAATAAAATAAGGAAAAACACATTTTTTTGGATGATGCAAGATTGCCTCTACACCACTGGATGCTCCTGCATCACAAATCCTACTCTAATACTACTCTATGCACCATGTCATATGATATTAGTTAATGCAATTAAGTTCAACCCTCAATCACAAACCCCAATAATCTAAAAATGCAACTTAGAAATTTTTAAATTAACACCAAAAATATGCAAATAAGATCCCATGTTTGTCATTCAAACTCTCCAAAACTTGTATAATAACAAAGAAAATCAGAAATTACAATGATTTTCAGCCATGTGGGATGATGAAATATATTTTAAAACTGATATAAAACTTAATTATAACAACAAATATCAACCACAAAAATGGTCTCCTTCAATCCAACTTCTTTTACGAAATTCTAGCTCTTGCGACTTGCAACTAGCAATCTCAAATTTAAATAAACTTTGCACATTGAATTACATCAGTCCAAAAAAGACAATGGGGCTGCACCAAGCCCTACCAAGACTTCTAGAAATCACTACAAAATTATTTAAAACAACAATCCAAAACCTCGCAGCAAAAGGTTTATCCAGCACTTGTAACAAAAATCTCTCAATACAACCTCAACAACTCAAATCTGCACCAACGGATGATGTTCTTGGCTCTACAACAAGCCTCAAATCTACAACAACACTATTAAAACCCCTCCCTAGAGGTATACCACACCTCCATGTGTCTTCCTCTTCAATATGGAGAAAGAGAGACCAAAAAATGAATTGATTTTTTTCCTTTTACACAAACTGTCTTTCACATGAAATGAAATTTTAATGCATTTGATTGAATTTCTTCACATTCAAACCCACTCCCAGAAAATAAATGCCCACCTCTTAAAATTTTTAGTTAAATTAAATGGCATCAAATAAGTTGAATAAAATAAACTTTCCAACTTCAAGACTTGTTGATTATGGAAGGCATTGCTTCTATTGCTTTCTTGAATAAAGAAAAAATCTGATTTTTCCAAACTAGGTGTCCACTTCCAAGATCCCTATTTTTTAGGAGTCAAGGAATTTTAAATTTGGAGTTACAAATTAAATTCATGGTCTCCAATAAACCCATGCCTACTTTTCTTTTTTTAGGCTTTTTGCTTTCAAGGCATATTCTCCATTATCTCCACTCATCTTATCTTCTCCAAATTTACTCCAAATTTGAAATTTGAATTTTCAACATGACATAACATCAAAATGCTAAAATAAATATGAATTTCATGAGACAAAATATGAAATTCAAAGCACACCAAAATTTGAAATTAAAATCAAACCCCTTTTGTTGACATAGGACTGCCACCATGCCATGGATGCTCCTACATCACTAGTAGGTTGAGATTTGTAGCACCTCCGGTTTGCTATGTTGTTAGACAATGTTTTTATTTTGACAAACTTAGTTACCTTCTTATTGTTTTATGATCGTTGACATTGGAGTGACAATGGTGTTATATTTTGATGTGATGATGCACTATATAGATGGTTATGTTTTATGTTATTCTTTTGATTAGCACAGTTGTTGATATTGATAAATGCTCATCTATTGATTAATGATGCTTTAATTTTATCTGTCTTAATGTGACTGTATTGGTGAAGGGGACGAGATTACATCACTCGCATGCGAGCACCCTGTGATTTTGTGATTTCTCTTCACGGTGTGACTGTTATGTTTTATCCATGTACGACATTCGTCTTGATTGCAAGATTGTAGGTATAGGACATTGTCTCCACTTGGCTTCACAGGTCTGAGCGTGTCCACTTTCCCAATGGTTATGTTGATAGGGAGATAGTAACGGGGTTCCCTTGTCAAACCACAATCCCTGTCATAGTGTGTCATCAGTTTGTGTCTTCTTGTTGTTGAGTCATGTCGTCTTTGATGTTTTGATGATTTATTATTAGTAGAAATTATGTATGGGAATTAATATTTAAGTGGTTGTAAATGTTAATTTCTGTATTTTAGATTAAATTTTTTTATTTAATTTAATTAATTTAATTTCATTCAATTGGTAAGGTAATTTAATCTATTGATTAAATTTATCTTATTAAATGGATAAATTAATTAAGTAAATTTCATTTATGTGGTAAAGTAATTTAATCCTCGTGGTTAAATTTATTTTATTAAGTAAATAAACTAATTAATTAAATTTATTTTGTTGAGTACATAAATTAATTAATTAAACTTGTTTTGTTGAGTAAATAAATTAATCAATTAAATTTATTAAGCGAATAATTAAAGTTGTTTTGTAAAGTGCATAGATTAAGTGATTTTAAATTTATTTGAAAATTAAATTGTGTTTTGAATTATTTAAAAAGCAAAAACAAATTTTGAATGCATAAGAGGTAATAATTATGGTGGTTGAAAGAGATATTTTAAATTTTGACTAAGTGTTGAAAAATTAATGGGAGGATATTTTATTTTTGGAAAAATTTGGGCTGTTAAAAATGGAGAAAGATTTGGCTCTGTAATTGGATTTTTGGTCTGGAAGTGGAGATTTTGGAAGAGGTTCTAGAAGATTGGATTGTGGAGAAAAGCTCAACTTCAAATTTTATTTCTTCAAACTTCAGAACACAAGTTCTTTATTGCTTTATTGTTTAGAAGGTTTGATTTTTTTTAATTTTGAAAGGATTGCTATGAATTTTTGAAAACCTCTATAGAAAAATCAAGAAAAACCTTAGATCCTTTATAGGGAAACAAATTTTAACAGTAGAAAATTGAAAGAGAAAACAACCGAAAATTCTATGAATCTCTGTAATTAGATTTGAGATCTTCCATTGTAATTTAGAGGGGGTGGGTCAAGGGTCGTGACCATAGCCGCACCCATGGAGGGTGTGTTGTTGTACAAAGGTTCTACATATTGTGGGGGAAGTGCTGCCAAGACATCCTCCACGGGGAGGTCAAGGTGCCTGGTGTCGTGGTCCCCTTCCTCGTGTTAATAATTATTAAATTTTTATATATATATATATTATATATTATATATATTATTTATATAATATATATATATATATATATATTATATTATTATTATTTTTTATTATATAATATATATATGCATATATTATATATTATATATTTTAAATAACTGATTTTATTTAAATATTGCGGGAATACAAACTCGATTTTTTATAAATATATATATTTAAATAATATTATATTTTTTAAATATATATATATACTTTTATATACATTATATATATAATTATATATATATGTTTATTATATATTTATTTCTAAATATGATTATCTTAAGATTATTATTATAATAGTTGAAAATATTTATTTTAAAAAAAAATGATTTTTATCATTAGATGTGATTGAGAAACTTGAAGAAAAAACAACCAACTTTAATTTCTTATTTCTTATTGTAAATGGAGTTATAAATTAATTGATTAATTTTATGCAATATGTTATTGCTTTATTTGGATTTAAGAAATCCTAAAGTTAGATTAATATTTTTCCTGAAATTGTTTTAAAGGTTATGATTTCTTTTATGCTGGTTGTTTGGAAAAAATGGGGTCTTTGATTTTGTAAGTCTTCCAGATGTGTTTTCTTGAGATGATGTTGTGTCTCATGTGATTGTTATTGTTTAACTTGGGTAGTGCACGAGATATGTTTCAGTTGGACCTGGTTATGCGAACAGGTTGTGTCATATAATTATTGTTGTGTTGGTAATTGTAATTGGTTATGTGCACCTGGTTTACCCAATGTTAGTGGGATTAGTTCCTTAGGTTGTTAATAGGAGAGTGGCTTTTCATGGGGGCCGACACACAAAGTGGTGTCTCAGTAACTCATGAAGAGTTAGATTAATCAGTGATAACTTAATAAATATGATAGGGGAAAAGGGTAGTTTAAACACTTAACTTGTGTTAATGCCTCACTCATGGAATCAAGGGCTAGTAAAGACTTGGAATGAGACGAGAAGGCATGGAATGGAAAGATCGATATCTTGTCTCTATGAGAGATTATTGATTCCGCAATGGATTGCATGTGGGGCCGGGTTTCATAAGAGGTCACCAGGGTAACCCAAGATGGGGGTCAGAGCCTAGGAAGATTCATTAGGGTAACCCATGCAACTTTGTGATGACACTCCTCCTATGACAATTGTTAGTTAGTTTGTTGTACTGTGTAGTTGATTATTGTTATCTGGAAGCATTGTAACCATTTTGTTAGTATTGTACTTGTATAGTTTAGTATTGTTGTTGCCTATGTCTAGAGGTTGTAGGTTTTTCCTAGGAAGCTCTTTTACTATCTCCTAGCACAGGGGGGTGGGCCTTCAGGTACCACTTGGTTGGGTGGAACGTGCACCTTACACCATTGGGTCCCCAGTTATTGTTCGTGATGGGGGGTACTTTATGATTGGAGAGCTCATATGTACTAGTGGATTTGCAATTCTTTCATGTTCTCACTTGTATCTATTGGATACCTTGTAATTATATTACTCCTCAATTGTATTCGAGGAGAATCCTTGTAATTTGTAATTGTAACACTTTTGTATAAACTATCTCATTTGGAAATGAGAATTGTAATTGTACTATTAAATAAATGCAATGTGTGAATGGATCATTATTGGACTTTATATCTTAAGTGATGTATTTTAATGTTATCAGATGTATGATCTTTAATTCATGAGTAATAAATATAAGTTATATTTTGTAACTTTTGTTAGTAAGGAAACAAGAAGTCACTCACACTTTAGAGAATGTATGTAAGTAGTGTAGTTTACTTTTACTTGTTTAATTACCTTTAAAAAAAAAAATTGTCTGGTCATAGTGTGACATTCTTCTAGGGTTTCGTGGTGGGTTATAAGATTGGGATTATAAAGTCATTATTTATTGTGCATAAAGAACCAAGCCTCTCTTTTACTAGTTGTCCACTGCATAGGAAATCCCCCCACTTATCATAGGTCATTTCAATCATATTAAATTCCTCACAAAAAATCTAAAGGGTTGTAGGCATTGAATTGGAAATCCACCTCCAAAGATTAGATCTCTCAACAAAACCATTCAAAGAATGAAAATTAATAACTCTAAAGGAATGCTTGTTAATGATGAAAATATATCATAAAACTTAGTTGGTTGGGTTATATCCCTAGTCAACAAAGTGATTATGTAATATATGAGAGGGAAAATTTTCAACACCATCTTAAACTAGTTCATGGCTACTACACAAAAATAACTAGGAGGCTAAATGACATGACAATCTATAAAAATAAAAAAACTAGAAACCTTAACCTTTTATAAATAGAGAATGTCAATACTTAGAAATTGTAGTTGATTAGCTTGCACATAATACTCTTGAGAGATGTCCATTAGACCTCAAAAAATTATAGGATACACAATTCATAAAAGAATTTTTAAGTTCATCTCCTCATTATCCAACAAATCAATAATGAAATAAGTATTATGTATAAGAGCTTCATTTGAATCAAAACTTCTTATCTATAAGTTAAGTTAGATAGGTCATCATTTCTCTGGCACATATTCTTCCTCTTCAAGATCCTTTGATGAGATAAATAAGACCTTATTTTCCGAATGTGAGGACGGGAAACATGTTGAGTAGTGTTGGTTAGTGACTAAGACAACAATAAAACTACTAGTAGAGCTATATAAAATATTGCCTCACTTAAAGTCTCCTTAGAAGAGGAGAGATCATTTTTTTCTTAATTTGGAGGTGTTTTTTTTCCAAGCCTAACCCATAGAGGTTGAAGGAGGCTTGGGGCAAGGACCATTATTGCTAGAGTTTTTGGCTTTGTGAATAAAAATTATAAGCCAACCTTCCTTCTCTTTTATAGGAGGTGGCTTGGTCAAAGGTAGGTTGTGTGGAAGGCTTAGGGTAGAGAGAATCCAAAGGGAAGTCTTGAATCTCGTGTGTAAAATATTGACAATGATGATCTAATTGTTTAGAAAATTTAGGTAATGAACATATTAAACATATCTAACTTGTCTAATCTAGATATCCATAGCCAAGAAGCTGAATTTTGTTAAGAGGAATCTCAATAAATGGAACAAAGAGTCATTTGGTCACATCTTTGATTCTAAAAGTTTTTTTCTTAAGAAGTTGGATGATGTCCAACATGTCATCCAATTGAAAGGTTTATCGGAGGAACTACAATTACTAGAAGATAGTCTTCTCGTGCAACTACATGATATCATTACCAAGGAGGAAGAATTCTAGAGGAAAAGGTCTTGGGCTATCTGGTTGAAGTCTGGGGACCATCATTCTAACTTCTTTCATCTCATTGCTCTTAGGCATAAGTTGTCAAATAGAATTTCCTCAATTAGAGCTGATGGGTTGTTGTTGGAAGATGAGGAGGCTATTAGAAGAGCAGCTGCTAGGTTCTTTGAATAGCTCCTGATGGATGATCTGGTCTGGGATCAAAGGTGTGTGGATGCTTCTTTGGAAGTTATTCCTAACGTTGTGACAGAGAATTTGTATAAGGAGCTAACGGCTATTCCTTCGACCTCAGAAGTCAAAGAAGCGGTTTTCTCTTTTGAAGGTAACAAATCCCTTGGTCCTAACAACTTTCCTTTTTTCTTCTTCCAGTCATGTTGGGAGATTGTATTTGAGGATGTGATTAATGCTACTAAGGATTTCTTTGGCTCTAGAAGTCTCCTGAAAGAGCTTAATGCAAATTTCATTGTTTTGATTCCCAAATCTGCTGATGCAAAGAGTTTTGGTGAGTTTTTCCCGATTAGCCTCTATAATTCTATTTTTAAAATTCTTTCAAAAGTGCTTGCTACTAGATTGCAAAAATGCTTTCTAAATCTGATTTCTAAGCACCAGAGTGGTTTTTTCAAGGGTCGTCAGATCCTTGATTCTATCATTATAGTTCATGAGCTTGCTCATTCCATTAATGTTTCTAAAAAGTTGGGTTTCTTCCTAAAGTTGGACCTGCTCAAAGCTTATGACAGAGTGAGTTGGAGATTTCTTTTGAATGTCTTGGACTGGTTTGGCTTTTTCAAGAAATTACTCCAACTTGTTGAGCAACTCATTTCTTCTCCCTCATTTTCTTTCTTCGTGAATGGTTCTCCTTCTCCTTTCTTCTAGAGTTCCCATGGGTTAAGGCAGGGAGACCCTATCTCACCACTTCTTTTCATCCTGATGGCAGAGGCTTTGGGTCGTAATATCCAGAAGGTGCTTCAGGCCGGGGTTCTGAGGGGTCTTTTGCCTTCATCTAGATGTGATCTGATTACTCACCAACAATTCGTTGATGACACTATTATGATGGGTATTTCTTTTGTTTAGGAAGTTAGAGTTGTTAAGTGGTTGTTGGCTAACTATGAGAAGGCTTCTCATTAGAGGATTAACCTTCCTAAGAGTCAGATTTTCTTCCTCAACACTCCTGAAGCTCTACAGTTTAAGCTTGCTAGAATCTTGTCTTACAATAGAGGTGAGTTCTCGTCTTCTTATCTGGGGCTCCCTTTGTGTATCTCCAAGATTTTGAACTCCTTTTGGTTGGGTTTGTTGGATAAATTTAGTAGGAAGTTAGCAGGTTGGAAAGGTACGCTCCTTAGTCAGGCAGGTAAAATTCAACTTATTTCGTCCACTCTCCAAAACCTGCCCCTATACTCTATGAGTCTCTCCAGGGTTCCTATAAAGTTTGAAGATAAAATGGAACAGATTATGAGAAGGTTCCTTTGGTCAGGGGTTGAGACTAAAGATAGAATCCCCCTTGTGGCATGGGAGTCGGTGTGTAGACCGAAGAAATGGGGTGGTCTGGGTATTAGAAATCTAATTTTTTTTAATAAGGCTCTTTTGTTGAAAAATGTTTGGAGGCTCCTGAATGGGGATGCTGGGTGGGCCCCTTTGGCAGGTAACAAGTATCTTTATGGTTTGGAGAGACCTTGGAACATGTTTTCTTTGGAGGAAATTCCTTATGGTTCATGTTTTTGGAGGAGTATCATGTTGTGTAGGGACTTGATTGCTAGAGGTGTTAAGTGGTTGTTGGGTGATGGTACAAGTATTCTTTTCTCGGAAGATGTTTGGTGTGGGGTATGCCCTTTGATTTGTCTTCCTTGGGCGCCACCTATTGTCCCCTTGTGTAAACATTTATTTGGGGCCAAGGTGGTTGATTATTTTGTGGATGGGGAGTGGAATAATTTTGAGGTGTGGGACCTATCTTTTAAGGTTCTAAAGGATTTCTTATGTAAGGTTCAAATCCCCTCTTTCCCTATACCAGATAGAGTCATTTGGGCCCCTTGTTCTAGTGGAAAATTTTTTGTGGCTTCTGCTCTCATAAGTTCTTTGGAAGCGCATCCATCTTTTCCTTTCTGGGGGAGGTTGTGGAATAAGAAGTTGATTCCCAAAGTAAATGTTTTCTTCTAGCTACTTATGCAAGGTAAAATTCTAACGTGTAAGAGGGGGTTTGTGATTCATAATAGATTTTTTCTTTATGAAGCTAATGGTGAGAATGTCTTCCATATTCTCCTTGATTGTGATTACTCTTTTTATCTTTGGAGTAAATTTCTCAGACTCTGGGATATTGGCTGGGTCTTTCCAGATTCTCTTGCTAAGTTTTTTGATCAATGGACTTGCCCTTCTTCCTCTCCTATTCTATGGTGGTTGTGGGATCTTATGGCCCTACATATTGCTTGGGGATTATGGAAGGAAAGAAACAATAGGATATTTCAAGAGTCTAAGCTCAAGGTTGATAGTCTTTTTATCAAGATTCGATGGGCCATTCTGGAGAATTTTTCTTTGATTCATTTTGATTTTACTCACTGTGTCCCTTCTGCTTGCCTTGTTGGTTATGAGCTTCTGGTGACTTCTAACTCAAAGATTACTTCAATTCCTACTATGAATCCTAAGTCAAGCTCAGTTGCTAGATTGAACACTAGATGGAAGCCTCCTCATTTTGGTTGGGTGAAAGTTAACTTTGATAGGGTAGCGAAGGGGAATCCTAGGCCTGTAGGTTGTGGGAGGGTGTTAAGAAATAATGTTGGTAGACTCCTTGGAGCAATGGCACTCCCATTGGGAACTCAAACCAATCATTGCGTAGAGGCGAAGGTTGTGTTCATAAGTGTTAGATATGCTATCAACAAAGGATACTCCAAATTATGGGTGGAAGGAAACTCCATGAACATAATAAATTATCTATGTGGCACTCATCCTCCGAGTTGGAATGTCAACCAGCTCATTAAGGATATGATAATCATGTTGCAATCTTGTGATGAGACCCGTGTCTCTCAAGTTTACCGAGAAGGAAACTCGTTAGCAGATTTTTTTACTGAGGCTGTCAGCTTAAATGAATTTCGTTCGTGGGAGGAGGGATTGATACTTCCCAAGAAAGCTAGGAGTTTATTAAGAAATGATGGCATGGGGTGAGGTGATGCAGAATTTATGGTCTAGTACCTTCCTTCATTTGGCATGCTTTGTGGGTGTTTTTTTGCTCTATGGTCTTCAGTTGAGTGTTTTTCGCAAGGGTTTTGTGAGTCTTGTGTTGGTAGCCATGGGTGGTGATAGGAGCAGAATCGAGCCGCATTCATGTGGAGACATTCAGAGAAAGAAGAAACTCTAGAATATTTTGTGCCATGGTAATTTTACTCCATTTTTGGAGAGATTGTATGGGCATGACCCTAATGCCTCGGCACAATTTGTTTCTTTTTGGAATAATTGTAAGCTTAAGATTAAAGGTCTAGAAGTGGAGGTTAATGAGGAATTGGTTGTCACTATTACTAGGATGTCGACTGTGGGCCAAAAGTTCTTCAAGGAT
>VDFB02147507.1:0-23221 GCA_007258455.2 Sequoia sempervirens | reverse complement strand
TTTTGAGCTTTTTGTGTACCCAACTTCTTGCATCAGCCCATAGATGTCTTGTAAAGATCGTGTAAAACTTGGGTTTATATTTCATTATTTATGTAGTGAAGAGATGGATACATTGTCTAGTGGGAAGGCATGGGAAAATCCATGACGAATAGTCACTCAACTTTTTTATTTTTCTGTGATGAGGTTTCTTAGTGGAATAGTAACCTAAGCTTGACATTGAGCTTCCTTGGTTGTATAGTATTTTTTTGTTTGTGTTGTGGGAGAAAACATGTTTGGGAGGATTGTTTTCATTTTCATCTGATTGAAATAAATCATACTGGATTTGATTGTGGGTTTGATTCTGTCTGTACATTCTATTTATCTTCTCTTCTTTGTTGCATATTTACTGAGCTACGCAGATTTGTGAGAGGGGAGAGATCAGACTTAGAAGGCTCAGGGCTTGGGCAATGACAGTGGCACTAATTCCAACTCTTTCAAGGGTGAAAAAAGCTTGATTAGACTGAATGATTCTGGTGGGGTTGGCCATACTAATAGCTATAAAATTCTGAGGATTCCTTAAGGAAAACACCTCTGTGCTACTAACCGTGAGCAACATAATGTAAAGCAGCCAAAGACAACAGTCTAGCTCTGTGAAAAAATATGTTTGGATAGACTATGATTTGCCTAAGTGTCAATACATTCATATTTGTCTTTCTCAGAACGCTTCCAAATAATTTGGCTTTTCTTGAATAGCAAGGATGACTTCAACAAAGCCGCCAAGGCACTTGGAGATCAAGCATTTCACAACCCATACAGAGACAGGCTGAGCAACCTCCATAGGAGAAACCATGAGTAATATTTTATATCCTTACCTTTTAGAAGACCGAACACGCACAAAGAAGGGACATTGAAGGTCTTAGTCAAAATTAGAGGAAAAATTTACATACCTATGAGAAGGAGCAGCCACACAAGGCTTTGGGCCTTGTAACAAAGACTTTTCCATCAGAGGAAATCCAAAAGGCCCAAGTGAGACAAGTAGGCTCATGATCTCTTTAATTAGCTTTATTTTGTGAGATCCTTATGATTTATTTTATGACTATAGACAACAAATCTTTACTTTGTAATATTATTATGAACAATAGATCGATTTAGGGAATGCCAACCTCAAAAGACAAATAGATCCATGCTCTTCGCCAACTATTTTCTAGATAGATTAAAGAAATCATTACTAGCACACCAATCTTTCTTAAGGTGGGATTTAAATTCAATATATGTCAACACATTAGGTTAAAGAAATCATTGATGGTGTGATAGTCTTTATTTTTCTTTTAATATTGGCTACTTCTTTTTGACAACATCTAATCAATTCATACACTTGGATCTAATCAATCGAGTTTTTGACAGTGGTATTTGTTCCCTATTTTCATTATACTGTGGTTTCTTTCTTCCATGCAATAGATAACAATAATTTTATGAAGTTATGGAGGCTGCAAAATATGTGTGAGAAAGTCAAATATTAATGGTGGCAATCTTTAGCTGCTACTTCAGTTAGTCTTATAGAACTTTTAGTCATTTTCCTATACTTGTAAACCTTTTCATTGGACATTTAAAATAAACATTAAAACTACAAGCTCACACATACAAGTTTTAAAGGCTATGATCATTTATTTCTATTGGTCATGATTATTGTTTTGGTCCTCCTTTTAATCTATTAGCGCCTAGTGAATCTATTGAAGGGTAAGTGTGCGTGGATCATCATGTGGGAAAATAGCCTCTTAAGTGGAAAAAATTCAAAAAAATCAGAGTTAGGAAACTTGACGTAAAAATTTGAATAAGTTATTTATATTATTTCAAAAATATGTAAGAATAGAATCTGTAGAAAATTGAACGTAGTTTCTAACCTACTAGGTTCATTTTTATTTTTTTAAATCTATTTGGTGAAAATTCTGTACTCAATGCAAGAGTAATTTAAATTTCAAGGAAAAAATAAGAAGTGTGTCCTCATTCTAATCAATCTCTCAACAACAATAAAAATCATAATATTTTTTTATAATATTTTGACAAGTATAATCACGTCCAAGATGTGACATATTTTGCAATTTTCCAAGCAAATAATTAATTATGAATTTTTTATTACAACTTTACAAAAATAAAACTCATATGTCTTACCACCTTAACTTGGTCAAAACTTCATGAAATTTATTTTTTATTTTTTAATCCTATAGTATGTGAAGCTTAGAATGTGATGCATGTTTTGGACTCAAAAAAGGTGATATCATTTGAAAGCTATAGATGTTTTCAATCAGCCTATCAATCAAGACTTTAGTCATAATTCAAATAGAAAATGAATAATAATTATTTATTAATTCAAAGTAAAACATAATTTATATTGGTGTAAAAGCTAAGAATCTCCTTTAAAACCCTTTTCATTTCATCAATTTTGGGTAAAAAAAGCTCAACCACATACCCTTCAAATACCCATTATATCATACTTTTGGCCCATCATGATCCTGCATTATACCACGAAGTCCGCCTATTAAATTTTCTCCTTTTCACTACAATAACTTCAATTTACTGACAACTCCTATCACATCTAGAATAGTGTGACTAATAGGTGAATAAAGTTTGGCGATTGGAAATAAATATCTGTAGAGATAATTAAATTGCCCATCTATCATTACTTCTACGTACAAGGGAAGGGGCGATATTTACATTTACTATCTTAATTTTGGAGATTTCAGCATTTAGAAATTCAATATACACGACTGACACCAATAAGAGTATTAATTGCTTTCAAGCTATTAAAAATTTCTTCATTCTTCTAACAACTCAATATCTTGTGTAGATTTTTCTTGACTATCTCAAGTGCTTAAACATCTTAAATGCAAATTTCTTTATTTCTTTTTTACTTGTGCAAGAAAAGAGGCCTCTAAGAAACTTGATTGACTTGGTGATAGGAGATTTTGTTGACAAAGGATGAATTAATTGATGGTATTTCGAAGTTTGATCTACTTTTGAAAACTAAAAAGCGGATTTAAAGAGGAGCAACATTAGGTGGAAATGCATCACAATCTTCAAGGTTACATAAAGAATCAATGGTGCATTGGAGTTAAGAAATAACAAGTAGAGGCCTTATTTTCTGAGCTCCTTGCATTGAAAAAATCATTTTTAAATGCTTATTGTAATAGTCTAGTGTATACATTGTTGTTGTTTTTTGCTTTAGGCCAACTATTTCAATTTGGGTTTAAAATTAATCTTTGATTGATTTTTTTTTCAAAGTTGGTTAAAATTGAACCTTAGAAACTTACTAGAATTTGGATTTTGGGTTAAAATTGAACTTGAACAACTTCACACTTAGTTTTTTCATTGAGGATTAAAAAGAATTCATGTTTTCTTTGTTTTGTAATCTTCTTTACAAACTCATTTCATTCAAATGCATATGCACTTCTCTCACGCTTCACAATGATCTTGAGAATCAAAAGCATTTTAGTGATAGTAGGTTGTCTAAAAGATTTCCTCCAAATTTCAAATTTGGGTTTTTTTTAAAAAAATTGAACAAATCATGCTAGTGTGAGAAAAGGCATAGCATGTGTTCTCTCTTTGTTCATGCAAGCAAAGATGATCAAACTACAGATGTACTTACTCACTATTGTTCACCTTTAGAGGGCCTACCTTGGTGGGAAAAAGCACTCACCCCAAGGGAATGACAAAGCAGTAATGAGCATAAGCCAAGCTCTTCCAAACCGCTATATAAATTTATGGTTGTGATGAAAATCGTAAACAATGGGAAGTGGTACATGATAGCTCTCCCCCAGTATCTTTATGATGTGTAAATCCCTTGTTCTAAGGTTTTGGAGACCTCTCACAAGGATTTTATCATTCCACCCCCTAAATTGGATGCCCTTATTACAAACCTTTGTGTAGAAGCCAAAAATCCCTAATATTTGTTAGTGTCAGGAGGTCGAACCTCTGAAGCCATCCCACATACTTGCGGTTCTTAGTAGAGATGAAGAGTTTGTCATGGGAGATTCATGAGAAATCAAAGCTTGGCCAACCCACAGAAGGGAGTGTTGTGGAGGGGAGCCAGTGTGGTCAAGCTTCTAATCATCCACTTTGAATAAGCACAGCTAGAGAAATCCAAGTGGGAATTCAAAAAATATAGCCATTTCTATCCTAAGGTTGTGCAATCTATGATTTAGTTACATACTTTTCTTAGATCCAAAAATATTGAAAACAAACATTCAACAAGGTCATCAAATTTTAAACCCTTTAGACAGAGTAAATACCTTTGAAAAGTCCACATATTACTGATTTTCCCTAGGGACTCTATCCTTAGATGCTTCTAAATATTTGGGTCTATATCTCAATTTTCTCTCTCTAAAGTCAACATAGGAAAATTGTGCCTTTGATTCCTTGATTTTCACATAATGGACCTTGTGGAATGAAAAGGAGTTGAGACATAGACATTCAGTTTGACAGCTAAGCAAGAAGTGTTGAGGTGGTAAAAAAAAATCATTTAACCAAGATTAAATCAATTGAACCCCACACATGTGCTTGTTATCTTTTGTCTTATGGTTTTCAAGGAAAAACATTGGTCTTTTGGTTTGAGCTACTCATAGAGTAAAGTATGTTCTTCACTATCTTGGTCTTGTGAACAACGTCCCTCTTAGGTTCATCTAGGATTAAACGATTATTTCATCCATCCAAAAAATTTATCATCTCCATCCCACAAACAACTTTAGAGCTTTGGAAACATCATTTTAGACTTGGGTAAATCATCAAACACATCAAAATCTCCTTTTTTAGTTAGGAGTGTGATAATGCATCCTTTCTCATACCTTTAGTTAAATTAGCACCCCTTTGAACAAGTTCATCCTAATGTTACATCTAACATATTAGGGTTTACAAGTTCATTATCCAAATCAAACCAATCCAAATCAAATCCTAAATTCTAGCATTGATCTAAAGTTCCTAAAAGTTCAACACCCATATCATTCAACCCTTTCATCCTTCATCTCATCATTGGTCCTAAATTCCTTAGAGGTCAACAAGGTCAAAACACAAGAAAAACATGGAATATAAACTTGATTTATACATCATGAATAATCTAAATCAACCAAACTATCAAAGCTCCAATTGATTATCAAAACTCACATTTATACAATCCATGCATGGGATGATTATCTCCTCCAAACCTCAATGGTACAACAAATGTGATTATGCCCAATCTAAATTATGGAACACCTTTCCCTATGGTAGATTTAAATCAAAGTACAAACCTACAAATCTATCAACCCAACAATCAATGCATGAGTCTTAAAAAAAAAACATTATCCCACCAAATCCATACATGCCAAATGTGAATATACCAAGTACAAGTTTACCAAATGTGAACATTTCAAATCCACACTTGGTAAACTTTGGGATAGATATTTTTGTGAATCATACAAATGTTGTTCAAAGCACAAACAATATGTTAACGACTCCATGTATTGATCCAAGTCAAGGTAACACCATGCAAAATCAAAGTTACAATGTGATTCCCAACCACAACAATGTTTAATTTCAACCTATAATGCCAAATCTAAATATCATCCCAAATCTAAACATTATCCAAAATCAATTTGTCCATGATCCCATACAAACACCACAAGTATACATTCCAAATCTGCTTGAACAAAAACCAAATCAACTATATCAAGGGTGTCAAGATCAAAATCAAGATCAAATTTTGCGAGATCAAATTGCTACACTTACCAACATAGTTGATTCATTGTTCCAAGAGACATCTCCACCCCAAAATCAATATACTCTTCCATTGGCTAAACCATGTCATCAAAGCATTGAGTTGTGTCCACAACCACATGAAGAACAATATCTCCAATGTCAAGAGGATGGATATAAAGATCAACAACATCAACAACAAACCCAATCACCACATCTCGAAGATCAATCACCACATCTCCAAGATCAATCACAACAAGAATCACCTCAACAAAAATCTCACAAGATAACAAATGTGAATCCACTCCTTTTGGAGTGCCAATCGAATTAGTTCTAAGAAATATTGTTAATGCAAAACTCATCACTCTTCCAAAAGTAAGTGCTTTCAAGTCTATCCTGGACTTTAAGCTTGGAATAGGGGTAGATCTTATTGTGAGTATCATAAAGAAAATCTTCATAAAACATCAAATTGTATTCAACTCAAAAATCTCATCCAAGATCTTATTGATCAAGAAATAATAATTGTTGAGGACAATGATCAAGATTCAACCACTAGTGATAGTAGTGAAAATATCTCCACCACAATTGTTGAAAACAATGATCAAGATCTATCCATCAATAAGCACATTGAAGATGTTTCTACCTCATCTAATGATCAAATCAACATATATCTAGAGTCACTTTTCAATCATGATCAAAATCCACCAACAATGCCCAACAATGATCCAATTCAAGAAATGTTAACATCATTTGATCCTATGGTTGAAAACATTGACAATCTGTCTACCACAATTGTTGAAAACAATGATCAAGATCTATCCATCAATGAGCACCTTGAAGATGTTTCTACCTCATCTAATGATCAACTCAACATACATCAAGGGTCACTTTTAGTCATGATCAAAACCCCTCAACAATATCCGACAATGATCTATTTCAAGGAGTGTTAGAATTATTTGATCCTATCCACAATCCATCAACTAATGATCATGTTGAAAATGCTCAACATCACCTAATGTGTTAGAAGACATATCTCAAGAATTTAATCCAAAGCATGATCAACCTCTTTCACCAAATTCTAGCAATGGTCATTTCCAAGACATATTGACATCCTTTGACCTCATGGTTACAAATACTGAAGGAATCCTCAACTCAACATTTGATCCAAGTCCACTCAAATATCAAGAGGATATTGAGCCACTTCTCATACCCAATGAAGATATCCAAGAACCCTTTATAAAGAAATCCATCCTTTGAACTTGACCCATGTCAAGGGCAGTCAAAGTACATGATGGTTCAACATTAACCAAGATCAAGAATTTGTATCTTCAAGATACTACAATGATCTAATGGACACTCTTATATCTATGCAAGATGATCATATCCACATAGCACATACTCCTCCATCTACCCATGAGATGCTTTCTATGAATGGACACATAGATGATCTTCATTCATAACAAGATTCTTTTACTCCTAACATTATTACACAAAAAGAGTAGGTTATTGTTCCTAAAAGTCCAAGCTGAGTCGTCAACATCGGGATCAAATATATCCCAAATTCCGAGATTGAGGACATCGTAGCATGAAGATATCAACATTACTCAAGGAAATAGGTTAGAAGAATGCGATATTCCAAAGGTGCTAAGCAACAAACTGAAATAACATCATCGTAGTGGTCATTTATCGAGAGAATGCTTACTAGCAGGGAATTCTCAAAATAGGAAAAATCAAAGCATGAAGGTGATAAGTACTTCCACAATCTTGGGGAGGCAATGATGTCTCAAGAAAATGTCAACATAGGAAGCATGAAGAATCCTTATGATGAAACCGATGCCAATACTACAACTAACCACGTCATGAATCTTCATCCACCCATCACCCCATCCATGAATTGGGACCAACATCAAAAGAAAGATTTGAATCAAAGCAAAAAGAATGATATCAAAGAAAAAGAAGCTAAGAAGCATATCATACAAATCAAATACATATGGATACCAAAAAATACAAAGAAATATCATCCCTATCAAACTCCATCATTCAAAGAAATTATGGGGAAAAATAAAAAGGGAAAAGTATCCATCAAAGATGTCCACAAAGGAAAAAGTAGGCTTCTTAAGCAACATACAAATTATATCAAGTATTTGGTCCTAACTCCACACACACTTCCATATCCACTCATCATTTCTCATCTTCCCAAGTTTGGAGAGTCAAAGATTCCATACTATCAACCAATCCATCTCCTATTCCTAATCACACTCCACTATCCACTCCTCTGTGCATGATATCCAATTCTCATATTGACCATGTATTGGCAATGGCCCTTCATCATAAGGATTTAGAAGGCATTCTATTGTGATATTGCACAAAGAATGATTACAACTTTGTTATCAAAAAAGTAGATTAGAAATCTCGAAAGGTACAAATCAAAGAGTGAAAGTATCATGGTAAAAACAACTATTTCGAGGAGATATCGATATTTATTGTTAACCAATTAAAGAATCTACATTGACACCATAAGGTGGTTCAACATGAGCTTGAAATCTTTCAAAAAAAAAAAAAAAACCAAAAAAAAGAGAAAATCATTAAAATAGTAGAGATAAAAATCATCCTCTAGTGAAAACCACTATGGTGGCACTTTGGACATGTACCCTGATGAAAACCTAGAAAACAGGCATCATGTGTAGAATTGAGCATCTGCATGTGCTAGTTCAGGTGAAAGAATCTTATCCCATCCATAATAAATCTAGCATTCCATCCATCTTATCTAAAATAAATCCATTCATCCATAAACCATTTATCCAATCCATTTTCATCCATCTTCCAACTTATCTCAATCTTGATAAAAGTTTGGTGCACACTTTACACTTGCTTATGGTAAACATCTTAGCATGGGTCATTTTCATTGATCCTATCCTACCCAACATTATCTAAGCCATGAAGCACTATCTGAATGAGTATCCTCTATTCAAATACCTTATGTTATCACAAGATAATCCATATCCATCCATCTATATGCCTATCCAAGCATCCACCCATGGCATTCCATACATTGCTAGACACTGGGGGTAGATATTTACATCTTGCTTCGGGAATAAATCTTGATCTATATCTTCCAACTTATGTGGTGATCGAAACATTGGAAAACGTAAAATCAAATTGGTCAAAGCATTCATGAGCAATAATCCAAATCACAAAACCATGACATATTTTTGACAAGATGTTCCTTATCAATATTTATCTTTCATCGAACATCAATCCAACTAATCAATATCAGTCGCATCTAATTTTTACTTCAGCATCACATCAAAATCATTCAAACAAAATTTTGTTCCAAGCTGAGCTTCACCATCTTGATCAATCAAATCCAATCAATCCATCATCATCTCGGGATATCCTTCCAGTCCTTGTGTTTCTTAACACTACCCTTGCATTTTTGTGTATACTCAACATTGCTATCATCATCAATCAAATCCAATCAAATCCAATCATTCCATCATCATCTAGGGATATCCTTCCCAATCCTTGTGTTACTTAACACTATCCTTGCATTGTTGTGTATCCTCAACAATGTTATCATCGTCAATCCATCAATCTGATCAATCAAACCTAGCTTGGTTTTCAACAAAATCCCAAAATAGATCACTAATATCATCATGCATATCCATATCCAAATCGTCAAAATATTAGAAAATCCAAAAACATCCAAAACATATCAAAATCCCAAAACAAGTCAAAAGTCAAAAAATTAAAACATGGTATCGAACTATGTCATCTCTGAGCTTAAACGAGCAAGGCTAATCTTTGATGAGCCCACGAGAGAAAAAAAAAAAACATTTAAATAACCTAAAAATCTAAAAAAAAACCTCATAACATTTCAAAAACATCAAAAACATCCAAATATTTGAAAAAATCCATCCGTCCCATTTTACTTTCACTAGCAATTATCTCATCCATGATACAAAAATCATCACTCACCCTTTGGTACACAAGCAGGAACAAGTACAACAATCGCAAAAGCAAACTTCAAACATAAAATCGAAATGGAAACAACAAACTTTTAAACACAAAATCAAACTCTTGATCTTTTTAGAAAAAAATGTCAATCAACCTTATATCAACGGCCTTTCAAACAACCTATCAACTTGCCACCATCCACTAACATGTCCTAGGATTCATCCTTCCTACAATGGGCATTATCTTTGGCAAAAAACTTTGGATACAAGTATCCTAAACAAAACACATCCCTTTGGCTAGAGGTATGAAGAACATTGGCTTTTTTGTTTGCTTGATCTTTTCTGATGATTTATCTTATTGCGCTCATTCCAATGATCTCTCGATGATGTCTAATAAAAAATATTTAGAGAGAAAGGAATGGGCATTGATCATTATCTTTTGTGTATTGTGCTTGTTGGACGTTCTTGTAATATAACTTGGCGATAATTTCTTTGGTAGGTGTATATGGAGGGAGTTTTGGATAGCTTGTTGACTATTTCATTGATAGGTTATTCCTTTCTGTGTTTTGGTTTGAGATGTTTGAAACTTTTGAAATACATCCTAATAAGGTTTCATATCCAAGGTGTGAACAAGTATACTCCTATCTGTTTGTCGAGTCAAAGTCCATCTTACTAGGTACAACACCATCCTAGTTTTCTATACCTTGATGCATTGTATCTATGTGTGTTATCAAAAATAAGGAAATTTATGATATTTACATCCACAATCCCTAGATAAGCAATACATCATCATCATTCATCATCATATTTAAAAAAGTCTCGATGACTCATAGACTTGTTGGACTTCTGCATCTTCTCATAATCAAGGGTTGATCCATCTCATTCTTCTATCCTCTTTCATGCTAACATGCTATCATGACATGCACCCATCCTACATACTCATACATATCATCATAATAGGACGCATCATTCATCTCACATGTATCGGATCATCATTTAAGTTGTTTAGGATAATACAGATTTGTTATTCTAAGCATCTTAATTCATCTCATTTGCATCATCATTATCATATAGATCTGTTAGTCTAACCATTCATGCATCCATCTTGAACTTCTTTGTCATGAGATCGACCCTAAAATAAAACTTTTCAGTCAATCTCTCGAGGGGGAAATGTACCAGCGTACTTCTTTCCGCTGGGGCAACAATGGGGCATAAAAAAAAAGGAAATTTTTGAATTTCGATCTCGACAGTGTGAATCTTTGAAGCAACACAACTAGTACACTACTTCAAAGAGGGGCAAAATGTAGACATTCAAATAATGCTGACATTATGCATTTAAATCTAACAAATTAACATCAAATTCCTCTAAATATAATCAAATGAAGCAATTTATTAGATTAATTCACCAATGTTCATCAAGTTGATTTAAATAAATCAATTTATTTAATCAAATTCCTAAAGTCTTCTCATTTGATTTAAATAAACCAAATCATTTAAATCAAATGTCAAATCCCCTAAATTCCTACACGTTAATTAATCTGAATTAATTAACCCCTAACCGTCATTAACCATCCTCTAGCTTTTGACTCAACCTAGGTCAAACCTAAAACCCAGACTAACCCACCCACTTGCACATGAAAATAAATTCTTTTAATTATCTAATTATCCCATTTTCCCTCACAAAGGCATATTCTAAGGGAATATTCCTTCATTAACTCCGCTTATTGGACTTTCTTGCCCAAACAATTTCCCTCCAAAACATCTCAACTATATTCATTTAATACCTCTTACACATGCATTAATCTCTCTTACACCTCTCAAATCCTCAACTACATGCATTAACCTTGCACATTCTCCAAAATGTGTTCCACCTTCCTCCACTTTCCATGTGACAAGTGTCACAATATCATTGTCTCTTCTTTAGTCCCACATTCCTCCCATCTCTCCATCTCTCCAACCCTTCAACCTATAAATAGAGGCCACTTCTACTTGAAATGGAACAAAAACTTGATACACAATCTCAAGCATTTTCATCTTGCACTTCATCTTCATCATCTTGCATTTTTTGTTCATTATCATCTTGAAGCTTATCAAGTGGGTAGGAAAGGGAATCCTTCACATCAAAGGAGCACCACTCCCACTATGGGATAGAGTTTGATTCTTTCTTTCTTATGCTTTCACTTAGCTTATTTGATATCTTACTTCTTTGTTTGCATAGGTAGCATGATCCAATATTTCATAGGGATGCTTGTTTTGGTTTGCTTAAGTTTACTAAGGATGCTAATGGTTGTTTGTTTTTGAGAAAATGTAGAAAAGGTATCCACACAATCATATGAAAAACTTTATTTCCAACTCCCATGCGACCTTCACATAATCCTCCTATACTCATGCACAACTTCATAGACTTTAATCTACTTTTATTTGAATCACCCATATGTCCATTGGTATTTATTGGTTTCCTATCTTTCTTGCAACACTTTAATAGGCTTGACATTACCTTTCCCTTTTTTGCAGTTATGTTAAATATTTTCCTTTCTCCTTAAGTTCCTTCACTAGCATAGTTTTCTCTTCTTTGTTGGAAACTCACAACTTCCTTCTGCTTTTCCGCCTCACTCAACATTAGACTAGGATATATATTGTCACATCATGGAGTTTATGTTTTGGGTACATTGAAAGGGTCTTCCATATCCCTTGTCATGTTGAATTTAAAATGAAACTATTAAGTCATAACTACTCCCTCAACATACTAGGTTTTATTAGTGAAAGGTATGATTGATTACCCTTAAATTTCTAAGCTGAATTAAGTGTGGGAAGGTACCACTATCATGCAAGTAGGTATTTTCTGAAGCTAGGGAATTCTAGTTTAATTATTATTATTATTGAACCATTATTATTTAAATTGAATTATTAGTCATTATTATTGTCAATAATAATTGAGTACTAGTCATTGTTGAAGTGCTTGTGATGTGATGCATAGAAAAAAAAACAACACACTCTCAACCAAATCAACATCCAAACTACACAAACTCAGAAAAACAATTTACTCCAATTTGAAAATTACTTGTGTCAATTTAAATCAATGACAATTGCACAATATTAAATTAATCACAATTTGAAAACCAATCGAATACATTGATCTTTGATTTCATGAAAGTAACAAATTACAATATTGAATCCCATCTCCAAAGATCTACAATCATATTAAAACCTTTATTGCCAACTCCCACACAACCCTCACACAATCCTCCTATACTCTTGCACAACTTCATAGACTTTATTCTACATTTATTTGAATTTCCCATATCTCCACTGGCGTTTACTGGTTTCCTATCATTCTTGCAACACTTTAACAGGCTTGACATTACCTTTACCTTGTTTTCAGTTATGTTAAATATCTTCCTTTCTCCTTAAGTTCCTTCACTAGCACAATTTTCTCTTCTTGGCTGGCAACTCACAACTTCCTTCTCCTTTTTTGCCTCACTCAAAATTAGACTAGGATATATTGGAACATCATGGAGTTTATGTTGTGGGTACATTGAAAGGGTCTTCCATATCCCTTGTCATGTTGAATTTAAAATGAAACTATTGAGTCATAACTACTTCCTCAACCATACTAGGTTTTATTAGTCAAAGGTATGATTGGTTACCCTTAAATTTCTAAGCTGAATTAAGTGTTGGAAGGTACCCTATCATGCAAGTAGGTATTTTCCGAAGCTAGGGAATTCTAGTTTAATTATTATTATTTTTATTGTTATTATTATTGAATTATTAGTTAGTATTATTGTCAATAATAATTGAGTACTAGTCATTTTTGAAGTGCTTGTGATGTGATGCAAAGTAGAAAAATCAACACACTCTCAACCAACTCAATAATCCATCTCCTTCGAAAACTAGTTTTTTTTGTGAACACCATTTTTAAGGAGTGACACTCACCATATAACACAACTTTTTTTCCATGAAAAATAAAATTCTAATTTTTTTGAATTTATATTTTTAAGTACGATATCTAGTGCTTCCAATTCATTTCATAGTGTTTTATTGAATATTTTTTCCTTAATCAAGTTTCAAAGTCAAACCAATTACAATGAATTAGGACATGACCATATAACACATAATTTTTTTTGTATTTATCAAAATTCAATTTTATTTATTTTGGATCAAAGACTTCAATATCTGGTGCACTCATATTTTTCAAAAAAAAAATTGATAATCTTCTATTTTTCCACATGTGCATAATAGAGAGCTTGATTTTTGGTGAAAAACCTACATTCACAAGAAATAAAAAATAAATATAATAATAAAATTAAAATTATTTAAAATTATACTTTTTGGGAAGCTTATAATAAGGACTACATACTTACAAAAAATAAATTTTAAATGAATTCATTTGATCCCCAAATGGTAAATCAAAAGTGGTTTTTATCAGCATTTTGATAGGTGTAAAGGAGACTCTATTATAGGTATGGTTTAAAACTAGTGGGGTTCTATCCAAGGTGGTTTGATCTAAATTAGTTTGATCAAACCCTCTTCAATTGGAATTCTTTAAATAGAACTTTTTAAGGCTCAAATCATTATATTTTCTAAAACTATGTGATTTCAACAAAAACCAAAATCTTCCAGAAATTGTAAACCAACTTTGTGGGATTACCCCTACGCAACTTCATAGACTTTAATCTAATTTTATTTGAATCACCCATATCTCCATTGGAATTTATTGGTTTCTTGTCATTCTTGCAACACTTTAATAGGCTAGACATTAACTTTTCCTTGTTTGTAGTTATGTTAAATATCTTCCTTTCTCCTTAAGTGCCCTCACTAGCACAATTTTCTCTTCTTGGCTGGCAACTCACAACTTCCTTCTCCTTTTTGCCTCACTCAACATTAGACTAGGATATATTGGCACATCATGGAGTTTATGTTGTGGGTACATTGAAAGGGTCTTCCATATCCCTTGTCATGTTGAATTTAAAATGAAACTATTAACTCATAACTACTTCCTCAACCATACTAGGTTTTATTAGTCAAAGGTATGATTGATTACCCTTAAATTTCTAAGCTGAATTAAGTGTGGGAAGGTACCCCTATCATGCAAGTAGGTATTTTCCGAAGCTAGGGAATTCTAGTATTATTATTATTATTATTGTTGTTATTGTTGTTATTATTGAATTATTAGTCATTATTATTGTCAATAATAATTGAGTACTAGTCATTGTTGAAGTGCTTGTGATGAAAATGAGTCCATGGTCAATCCTTAGGAGGATAAGGTGGAAATTATGTTTATATTTTACTATTATTGTCCATTGTGAAGTTTCTGTATTTCACATAAGGTATAGTGTTGAGGTTTCTAGGAAGGTATAGTTATGTCAAAAAATAAAATATTGGAAGGAATGACAATTCTATAAACCTTATGGTTGATCAATCCCTTTATAACTAGATGTAGTTAACACAAAGGTTACATTGTCTTTATGATTAGGGGTAAATGTCCTAATGATTGTAACGATATAAATCATAAATTAAAGATATCATTTATTAAAAGTAAATATGTTGATTTTATTGGAACTATTTACTCTTTTCTATGTATTTACATTGTCATCCTACATTGTTAAAGTATTCAATTATAGACACCATTAATTATAAATAAGTCTTACTATTATATAAATTAATGATATTGGAGCGTATAGTATATTTGTATATTCATCCTATAGATAATGGTTATGATACATAAAGTGTATAGTATTGAATCATAAGTATATCATAGGGATTATTTTAATACGATGAACATAGAATGTGTTAATAATCTAGGGGAATTCCCTCTATAGCTCTTTTCTATCATCACACCATCTAGCAAGAGGAGTCCTCATAAAATCACCATTGTTGTATATTCTAGGTATTTATTAAACTATTGTGAAATCAATTGTGAGTTAAACCTAGGTGGTAGATATGATGATTAACCCAACCAAGTATGTGATGGTTTAAGCTCAAGTTATTGAACTACGAAGCCTTTGTGCATTATGTAGGTAAGGCCATTAGAGATGAGCCCCTGAGGTGTATGTCTGGCCCTAAGGTCCTATACTTTCATTATTACTTGGAAATTATTAATTACATTATTTGCATAGTATGTGACCTAATTATGTTTTAGATTATTAATGAATTACAAAACTAATTAAGTCTATCTTAATGATTTGAATTCCATGTCTCCTTTTGAAAACCAACCATGATTGTCTAATAAATTTAGTTATCTAACTAAATATTATAAGTTATAATTGGTCAAATGTTGTTATTCTCGTTCGGAAATATGTGCTTTAGAAACAAAATTTTGTGAGTTAGTCTTGTGTTGTGGTCAAAATTTTAAATTTGTGGTGTCCTTAGCCTTGTTTTTGTTAGGTAGTTTTGGGCCTTACAATGGAATTGGGAACTGAAGGGTTGCTAGATATGGGGTGAACACTCTAACCTTTAAATCTTATTACAATAAATTTAGATTAATTTTCAATTAGCATAGATGAATATATTTAATCTTATATTTCAAAAGATAATATAGTAAACTTAATTTAACCTTATTCAAATTTACCTATCTATCAATGATAAATGTTGTATCTAGTAGGTAATTTGTGAACACCATTTCATCCAATATGGATGTTTCTTTCTACTGGCCACATTCATCCCATGCATTGATGAACCCATAATCACAAATAAATCTATAGTTCTAGCAAATGTGAGGTGAATGTCAAGACTTACGATCCTTGGCCTCATCACCTTGTACTAAGGCATAGTGTGTTGTAAAATGGTCTATGTGAGAGAGTTTATGGACTATAGGATCTACACCTCAACACTTTCCTTCACAGTGGAGGGGATTGTGGCATGCACAATATTTGTTATAGAAAGAGATCTTTGTTCCTATTCCTAGGCATAACACCCTTCTCTATCCTATGCAAACCTCCCACCTTTACCATGGAACTCACACAAGTCAAAGTAGTTTGGGATATCATTAAGGATAAACTAATAATAGAGTTTACTCAAAATTTACTACAAGATCTCATTGTTGCTTCATGGAGGATAGTAAAAACTATCCACCACCTCTCCCAAAAAAATCACTTATCCATTAGCATTGGCTCAATTGATAGATAAACTTCAACAATTATTGTGTAGGGGTGTGTTAGTTTATGGATCAATAAAGAATTAACAAAAATTAGATTTCAATATATTTTTATTTTACTTTTCAATAAGATAATTTGGTGACATAGTATTGACATGTTTCATAAATATCTTTCTACCACATGCTATTTTTTTCCACTCATGGAATCTATTTTAGACATGATAGATTCTAATGAAGTGGCAAGGGTAGATCAATGGGAAGTAGTTTCACTTAGATTTCTCAACCTTTCGATTAATAATTGAAGTTAATTTTTTTATTGTTTTAATATTTTCCTTAGGAGGTTTTATTGTGTCTTGAGAGGATGTCAAGGGTTTGTTTGAGGCATTTTTTAAGGTTATTCTTCAACATGGTTTTCATGAATTGGTGAATTAAAGTTTTCATAAATTGGTAAGTGGTTTTCAATTCCTAAAAAATAAACAACATTGGATCAAAATAATTCCTAAATTGATTTTTAAATTTAATTTTTACACTAAAAAATTGATAAATCTTACTTTCTCAACCTTACAACCATAGTGGCAACATTTTATTGGTTATTTGATCAACTTTGTAATGTTTATTACTCACAATTTTTTTTGGAAATATGAGAGGATAAGTTCAAATGAGCTTGACCTCTTTGTTTTTTTATTTTATTTTCAAAATCATATGAGAAAATTCCTCCATGTTCCTTTCTAGTTTTTAGTTTTTCTTTTTAATTTAGTTTGTTACATTTATGTTCTAGTTAGTGGTTAATTAGCATAATTTATGTTTTATGCATTATTTTATCTTAGTGAAAATATATATTTTTAAGTTTAAAAAATCCTAGGATAGTCTAGTTTCTCTTTTTTATCTTTTATATTTGATAAATATAAAAAACACTCAAAAACATAACATCCCAATCAAAAAATTAGACTCATCCTAGAGTAGTATAGGAAAAGCATTTGATTTAGAAAAAAAAGGAAAATTTATAAGTTAGATAACTTTTTATAAATTTAAAATAACATATTAACAATGAGCTAAAACTTATAATGAAATTCAATGTGTTGTTTTGCACATTAAAGCACAATTGAGTGCTAATTTATTAGTTTTCCAACTAAAAATATCACAATTAGTTTCAATAATTTAGAGATATTTAGAATACATTTTAAAGATAAAATATTCATATTTGGGTTGAATACCCCATTCATGTAATGATAGGAACAAGGTAAGGAATCTTGAAAATAGAAAATGCCATGCTATACTTCAAGACACTTTTTATTTTATGCATTTCTTACCAATACATGCAAATAAACTAAAATATCTAGCACTAATAAGCATAGTTTTAACTACAATAAATCTCAAATGATTAGTGTTGACAAAAAACCTTGACCAAAGTCTAAGACCTTTAATAGTTTTATTATATGTAGTGAAATGAAAGAAAATAAGAGGTGTCGGGTATGTGCAGGATCATGATGGGCCAAAAAGTGACAATATGATGGGTATGTGTAGGGTATGTGGCTAACAACTTTTTTTACCCAAAATTGATGAAACGAGGGGTTTTAAAAAGGAGATTCTCAAATTTCCTCCAATATAAATTATGCTTTACTTTGAATTTAATAAATAATTTTGAATTACAACTAAAAGTCCCCATTGATAGGTCGATTGAAAAACATCTATAGCTTTCAAACGGTATCACATTTTTTGAATCCAAAACATGTGTCACATTCTATGCTTCACATAATATAGGATTAAAAAAAGAAAAATTGAGTTTCATGAAGGTTTGACCAAGTTAAGATGGTTCCATTATTACAAGTTTTTATATTTTTAAAAAAAGTTGTAATAAAAGATCTATGAAGTTAATTATTTACTTGAAAAAAAAAAATTACAAAAAAAATATGCATCACATCGACATGAGTCCCTCTACTTCACATCTAAAATCTTATAAAAAAAAAATATTATCATTTTATTGTGGTTAAAGTGGTTAGATTTAGACACCTACTCTTATTTTTCCATGAAATTTAAGTACTAGTGCATTGAAATTTCACCTCACTAAATAGATTTTTAAAAAAATAAACCTAGTACTATAGAAAATACATTCAATTTTTCTATAGATTCTATTCTCAAGCATATTTTTGAAAATAATATAGATAACTTATTCAAATTTTATGTCAAGTTGCCTTAACTATGATTTTTTTTGAATTTTTCGCCACTTAAGGGCCAATTTTTTCTATGATGATCTTGCACATACACTATCCCTAGGGCTTCCCAAAATAGAAATGTGTATCCAAAGACGGAAAAGGGGTCCTATCTTTCGTCAATTCATTAGGAAATGAGATCCACACAATGAAATAAAAATTAACCCTTAGGTGAATCAAATCAAGGTGTGAATCTGCAAATTTCCCTTTTTTGCTAGGATGGGGTACGATTCAAATAGAACTTTGGGGAGAAAGATTAAGACCATAAAATAAACTCCAAAATTCAAGCTATAAAGTGTATTTAGAAGTTTAAAAATAAAATTGATGGAACCTATAGACTTTAGGGAGAATGTGGAAGGGATAAATGTTGTGTACCTCTCACAAAAATTTCTCTTTTAAAGCCAACTAAAGACTCATTCGCCCTATGGTGAATGGATCCTAGCTAGGGATCTATAAAACTAGTTTCTAGGTTCTTTGCTACTATTTTTGCACTCCTAGATTCCCAATTTTCATAGTTGGATATTCAAAAATAAATTTAGAAGCCGAGTTTCCATGAAATGACAATAAAGGTGACAACCTTGACAACTTTGCAATTTTCCACTTTTGAGATCTTCAACCTTTCTTCAGCTTACAAATTTGCAACACACAAAGAGAGGGGGAATTTTTTATTTTTGGGTGAAGGGGGGTTTTCCTTGGTCAAACCCTATTTTTGTAAGTAAACTTTGAAATGAATAAAAGCATGAAAGGGATGATGAATGAACAACTCTATGTCACAACTCACCAAACCATTGAATGAACCTTTGATAATAGAGGTCTACAACATGCATGAAATGGATTCAATAGATGTGGATCTTTACTTTGAATCTTTTCTTGAAATGATACTTTGAATGCTTGATTGAATCATGAATCCTACATCAACATATTATCTCCAAAAACAAGAATGACTCCACATAACATTTACGTAATGCTTGGATCTTTATTGTTGCAACAAATGATGAAGAAATCTACTCTAGAATGCTCTTGACAATAATCTTGGCTCTTGAAATTGATATCCCAAAAATCCAATCATGAGACTTTTCTAGAAACTTAGACTTGATTTGATGAAATAGCCTTGGATTTATAGTAATTTATCCTTAATTCAAATATCATATGCCAACATTGAAATATAGATTTGAAATCCTTAAAACACCACAAAAAAATTAATTAAATTTAGGTCCTAGGCCTAATTAAGGACCCATTCGCCCTATGGAAAATGGGTCCTAGGTCACTTACCTAAGACACACATTCTTCAAGGATGAGTGCTATGCTATATCATTAATGTATGTTGGGTTTTCCTCTTCAAAAAATGTAATTAATTAGGCTTCAATTGGAATTAAAGGAGCCAATGAAGGAAAATTAATCTCAATTAATTAATAAAGCCCTAGATGAGTGTGAAAATGTAAATAAATACACTTTACAACACCACGTTAAGGCACAATTAAGTCCATTTTAATAAATAAGGTCCTAAAATTAATGTGAATAGGTAAAATACATATTACAACACTAAATTAAGGCATTGATCAAGTTCATTTTATTTAATAAGGCCCTAAACTTAATGTGAACATGTAAAATACATATTACAACACTAAATTAAGGCATAATTTATCTCATTTTATTATTAATTATTTATTCCCAAATTAAGTGTGAAAAAGGGACTTTTTTCCTACATTACATTTAGCCCCCACTTTAGTGAGAGGAGGAATTTGCATCAAACTTGCACTAAAGTAGTCAAGAGGGGTCTGAGTGTACCAATGTAAATGGTATAGTATGAAAAAGATCAAGGAGGGTGATCAAGCCCCTAGGATCCAAGATCCCACGTCAAACCAACATAAGCACAAAGGGACACACATAAGGTGTATGATATGCACTAGCAAGACAAGATACACAAACATACAATGGCAATGCCTAAAATAATAATAATAAAAAAAACATAACCAGAAAGGGGTGGATCAAACCTTGAATGTTTGTCCAACTTGATGTAGATCAAGCCTCAACTATTTATCCAAAATGCATGCTCACTCCAGGATAATGGAACCTCAGGTTGTCCACTAGGTGAGCCCCCAAAAAAGTGGCTTAGTGAGAAATTCATTCTAGGTCTAGGCTTTCATTATACAATGAGAAAGTCATTCCTTTTTCTAGGCTCTCATCATACTAACCATACCAAAGCTACCACTCTGATGACTTCAATAGGGCACCACAAAATGAAACTTTGAGCTTCACAAGGTTAACAAGCTATATTATGCTAAACACTTATCAACAACATGCGAGTATAGGTTTATTCCAAGGGACTTTGCTTAGTTCATGTAAGGTCTCTTCTTAGGGAACATCATGCCTAATTTCTCCAAGAGAGGAAAAGTCAAGGATAAAAGAAATATCACTCTCAAAGGACATCAGACCCAATGGCATCACCAAGGAAAGGACACATAAGAAGAGAGAAAATTGCACAAAGAAACATGAGTGTCGGTGTATGCACCTACTTTAAAGTGATTGCTAACACCATTAGTGTGAGAAATATAATTTAAATTAGAAGAAGACATGAGAGCTTATTTAGAAAGTCATATGTTCCTAAACGAAGCTACATCATGAATAAGGGGTTGCCCCTAAAACACAATACTAAAGATAACATAGTATGCCACATGTAATTTCATCCACATCCCAAGCTTGATCTTATATAGACATGGAAGGAAATCAACTAGAAAAAAAGGAAAATCAACAAGTGCCATACGAGGATAAGGCTACCTAAACCCCTTGACCCCACTTAATGCAAGATAAGGATGAGCCAAGATGGTTGATGAGAAACATGATAAACTAAAAATCAATATCAATTAGAGGAACTAGGTGCTTCAACACAAGGAAGAGCACCACAATCCTTAAGATGTTAAATTTCATTACCCAAAGCCTAACATTCATTAGTAGAATGACCATGAACTCTATGATATGTACAAAATGAACTCTTGTTGTAAAATTTCTTTCATGTTCTTGGAGGGAGAGATATCAAACGATCTTGGAGGAGTCTCAACAAGATACTCTCTTGATAAATTGTAGAAGATGTTCATTTCTTTTGTGACAAAGATCTCTTTCTTAGTACAAGGTGTCACACTTACACAAGACTCTTTAGATTGTGAGATTTTGTACTCTCCTTTAAGGGAGGGCATAAAATATAATGAACTCCAATCATTACTAAGGCATGTCCTAGGAGTGTTTTATGTGATGAAATTTGTGTTAAGAAAAGTTTTCTTTGTTTCTTTTGTTTCTTTTGAAGGACAATAACCAAGTCCACTAGTTTCTATCAGTTCAGGATGCACCAAGTTTAAGGTTGGCTTAGGAGAATCTTTTGTAATAGTGTTGTTGTTGAGTGAAGGTATTTTTGATGCTTTGCTTTCTTTTGATGAAAAATAACCAAGACCATTAGTTGTTTCTTGTGTGTTAGGCTCTATAGGGACAAACATTGTTTGTTCTCTAGCACCACATCCTTTTTTGCTATAACCAATTTGTTTCATAAGTTCATGACCTCTTCCATAAACGCTTTTCATTTCTTTTGGATTTGAGGGCTGTTCATAATCAACTTCATCAAAGTTTGTCGTGTAAGTTGTCTTTTCTTTTAAAGTGGTTGAAGTGGATACTTTTGAAGATTCTATTGAATTTTGTGTCGACATCACCCCATTTTATGTTCCCTTTTCAGACTCTTTTCTTATGATCTTATATTCTCCCATGAATGTAGGTGTGAAATCTAAGGAACCCCAATCATCTTCCAATAACTTTGTAACTTCTTCAATATGATTTTTTTTTTCTTATTCTTGCACAAGTTCCACTTGTGTAGTTGGTGTCAATGATTTCAAAGGATTTTCCTTGCTTTTTCAAGTTGTAAAACACTGTAAGACTTGGGATTAGCTTTGATTGTATATACCTTTTTTTAGACATACTTCATTTTACGATGAAGAGTAGAAGGCACCCCATTCATTTCATGAATCCTTGGCCTACCTAAAAGAAGATTATATGAAAGATCATGAGGCATAACATGGATTGAAGTTTTCAATGTAACCTTTCCAACTGTAATAGGTAATGTAACTACACTAAGTAGTTGTTTTCCTATGTTATCAAACCAATGAATAGATAAAGAGTCAGGTTGAATTTGACTTTTGTCTACTTCAATATTATCAAAAAGGTTTATTCTACACATGTTAAGGGTTGAGCCATTGTCAATAAGGTTTCTCTTTATC
>VDFB02147506.1:0-23778 GCA_007258455.2 Sequoia sempervirens | reverse complement strand
ATTTTAGCTATATAGGATTTTGAATGTTTTTGGATTTTATGGATTTTACAAGTGTTTTGATGTTTTTGGATTATTTTGATAAAGTTTTCATATGTTTTGGGGTTTTTGATGATTTTGCAAGTGTTTTTAGATTTTGATGAAATTTTCAAATGTTTTTGGGATTTTTGAGAGATTTTGAGGTAAACGATACCTAGATCATGATGTTGATGTCACGTTGTGAGATATAAGACATGGATCAAGAGTTACTTGAAAACAAGAGTACAATAACCTACCCCCAGTGTCTAGCAATGCTTCATAGATCAATGGAAAAACCAGGATAGGTAATGCATATGCAGAGTTCAACAGAGTTTTATCATGCTAGATATGGGCTATGGGACTTCATGAGATAAAATGGTAAAGAGCCTGTCAAAAGTTTTCCATGAGTAGAGTTAAAGTATATGCTGAATCTTCATCAAGATCAAGATAAATGGGAATATCTATATAAATCTAGATTGGATGGATGGAGGGAACATTGGATTTATCATGACAAGAATGAGATGCTTCTATCTGAGAAGGATCATATAGATGCTCAATTCTACTCATGATTCCTTTTTTCAAATTTTCATCATAGTAATTTCCCAAAGTGCCACCATAGTGGTTTTCACTAGAGGACGATTTTTATTTTTACTATTTTCTTGATTTTTTTTATTTTTTATGATTTTTTGGAAATTTTACCCTCATGTTGAACCACCTAGTGGTACTGATGTAGAGGCCATTGTTATAATGTTCCAACGATACCCTGCTTGAATAATTTTCTTTGCTAAGTTACAAGCACTTGAATGCAACTTTTGAGAACTCTGATCTATCTTGTGGATACTGGAATTAATCTTGTCTATGTGCGCACATCTTGATAGAGTGCCTTCAAAATCCATGTGATGAAGAGTAGTTGTCAACACATAGTTAACGTGAGAATTGGATATCATGAATGGAGTGTATGGTGTCATGCATGAAGGAATATGGGATGGATGGATCGATGGTTTGGAACCTTTGACTCTCCAAACTTGGGAGGATGAGAAATGATGGGTGGGAATAAAGGTTTTCATGGAATTAGGATGAACCACTAGATAAACTTCATTCCTTGCTTGAGAAGCCTACTTTTGTATTTGAGGATGATTTTGATGGATACATTTCCCTTTTTTATTTTTCCCCATGTTTTCTTTGACTAATGGAGTGTTGCAGGGATGATTTTCTTTATTTTACTGTGGTATCCATTTGTATTTGTTTTGTCCTTTTTGCTTTACTGCTTCATTTTCATTGATGATCTTCTCCTTATTTTGATAAGAATATTTCCTTTTATGTTGGTCCCAATTTGAGTATGAGATGATGGGTGGATGACGATTCATGATATGACTAGTTGTAGTGTTGATAGTACTTCCATCATAAGGATCCTTCATGCCCCATATGTTGATGTTTTTTGTAGACAATCTTATTGCCCCTGGCATTGTGAAGGTATTAACAATACCTAATCCTTTGCTCGGATAATGTATCCTCTAATCCATAGCCACTGAATATGACTTGTTGTGAACACATGATATTTCTATGGGTTCCTGTTGTTCAAGAATATGAACTATTTTCCCTGATTCTATGACATCGCTATCTATTGATACTGCTTCGAAAGATTTTGGTGATGATTCAAAAAATGTTGATGATGTACAATCACTATAAGAATCAAGAATCTTGACTACTGCTTGCTCTTGTGTGGGAATATCAAGAGTGGGGGACTCTTGTTTTGGATGAAGAATGCCTATATGTCCATCAGAAAGAAACATCTTAGGGGTGATATTGGGGCATCTTTGGAGTTTAAAATGTTCTGGAAGATGTCCCTCAGCTCTTAGTCAAACTCTAGGGATAGGGTTTCTTGATCCGGACTCGATTCAGAGTAACTTTTGTTATCCTTAAGATCCTCTTCTTGAAATGGTCCTTGGGTGGATGATATATCATTGGTAAAATACTCTTCCCAATAGTTTGTTGGTATGGGTGTAACAAGGGATATTTTTGGCTTGTTTGGAACTTCTTCAACATGCACAATCATTGAGTCATATGTAGGAGAGATATTGTAACCTGATACATACTTGATGCCATTATGGTATGAAATATTGTTGTTGATGGGTTTGGACTTTGTTTTAAAATAGTATCTTGATGTATGTCTGATTCCTCATGTTGTGATGAATGAATACCATAAATGTGTCCCGCAATGGTATCATGAGTATGCTTTACATTATTTGAGGTTGATTCCTTTCCTATTTTTTTTGTTTTTGTATGATCAGGCATAGGGTTTGTGTAAATTTTCATATTTTCATTCCCATATTTTTGATCGACATCAATGTCTCCTTGTTCAATAAGATCTTTTATTAGATGTTTGAGTCTAAAATAATTTTGCACGTGTTATGACCTTTGTATCAGTGAAATTCACAAAAATGATCATCTCTATAGCTACGAGGTTTGACTTGTGGCTCTTGATAGTTTGAGAAATTTGGGAGTGTGATAAGATTAGATTATATCAACCTCTTTAGCACATCCTCCATAGGTTCCTCTAAGGGAGTGAATTGTCATGTAGGAGCACTATTTTTCTTTGTTGTCCACATTGAGTGTTTGTAGTGTTGATTGTTGTTTGATTATTTGACGGTGGTGTGGATGGTTGTTGTGTATTCATGTTTTGGGTATTTTATTGCCTAGAAGCAATTAAGACCACCTTTTCATCAACAACACCATCACTAGTAACATCCTTATTCTTGGCCCAAAAGTAGGGTTTGTCATTAGAAATAGTAGATGGTTTGTTGCCTTTATACACTTGTGTGGTTCCCTGTGAGATTAGGGCTCTCTCGATGTTGAGGGCCCTAGGGACAAGCTCATCATAATTGGTCATACATTACATCTTCAAGTGGAAGGATAGATCCCTATCAACATTATCAATGATAATTCATACTTGTTCTTCAGGAATGGGCCACTTGCTCTTACTAGCTCTTTTCCTCCACCTTTGTAAGAAAATGGTGAAGGATTCTCCTTTGTTTTGCTTGAGTGTGTATAACTCTTCTAGGATTACATCTATGTCAAGATTGAAGGAGAAGTGATCTATGAATCTATCAATGATTTCTTGGAAGGTTTTGATGTCTGGAGGAAACTATGAGAACCAATCAATGGTTGGGCCTGAAAAACTTTGTGGAAAGAGGTACATCAAGTAGGAATAATTGTAGGAAACCTACATACACATGATGTTGAATTCTTTGATGTGGTCCATAATATTTCCCCTCTATTTGTATTTATCAAATTTAGGGACCTCAAAATCAAGAGGGAAAGGTACCATTGCACTATTTCTATCGAATGGGTATGGACATAAGTTTTGTTGTGTATGGGACTTCTTCATTTTTCCCACTTGAATGTCTTGCATTTTTTGTGTTAGCACCTTGAGTTGCGATGCCATATCATCTTGCGATTTTGGTGGAGGAACATATGTCGTATGCTATGGGATAGCAAATGGATTGTACATGGGATTTTGATATGATGGGGTGTTGTATGGTGTGTATGGTGGATTTTGGTATTTTGAAGGTGATGGTGGTAAGGGTGGATATGCTCCTAATGTATTTGGATTGATGATGTTTTGTTGGGGATCATAGTATGAACCTTGTTGCTACTGTTGGGAATATTGTTGGGCTATCAATGCTTTTGTTGTGCTTGTTGTTTTTGTTGTGTGATTTATTAAGCTTGTTGTTGTGCAATTTTTTGAGCTTCTTGTAGTTGTGTGACTAAGGATTTTTTTTGGCTTCTTGTTGTTGTTGTTGTGCGACCAAGCCTTGTTGTTGGGCTTGTTGTTGTTGTAATGCCTATGCTTGGGCTTGTTGTGCTTGCAATGCTTTTTTATAGGCATCTTTTGCTTGCTGGAAAGCTAGAGCATGAGCTTGTTGTTGTTACAAGGATTGTTGTTGTTGCAAGGCTTGATCTTGAGCTTGTTGTACTTTCAAGGCTTGTTGATAAGCCTGTTGTACTTGTTGCAAAGTTAGAGTGTGAGCTTGTTGCGCTTGCAATGTGGAAGTGTTTTGATGCTAAGATGGATTTTGGATGATCATGGGTTATGGATTGATTTGAGATGGTTTTGGGTTGATGATGAGTGGTTGGGTTTTGCTTAGCATTCCTTGTAAAATCATTGATTGGGATGGAGGAAAGTAATTTTGAGGTACCACTTGATTTGGCATGATGTGGGGGACCAATGGTAAAGATGACGATGGTGCCATTTAGTATTATGATGACAATGGCATATTAGGACCTTGATTTGATTGATTGTAAGGGTTCCCTTGACCAATGTGTTGAGGTTTACCTTGTTGTGTTTGATGTGGAACCAAGGTATTACCTTGGTTGATGGGGTTTGTGCCCAAGGTGTTATTTTGATTTGGGTTGGTGATGGATGGGATGGATGTATTTTGTGCAATTGAAGGTTTTGATGCAACAATGGGGTGGTTAGATGATGTCCCTTGTTACGTTAAGGCTAATTTTGTGTAAGGATGTTAACTTGTCCTTGTTGGTCTACTTGAGATGCTTGGTTCACACTACCTTGCATAACGTTAGGCACACTTGTTGTACTTGTGGGTATGGATGAAGATGGTTGCACTCAAAATTTCAAGGTCATTGTGAAGTTATGGAGTGTAAGTGGTTTATGTGGATGTAGGGGATGACCAGGAATGGTAGGAACACCAAATGTAGGTGTTTAAGTGGTGTTTTTGGGAGGATTAGTGTTTATAGTACCCACAAGTGTGCTACTTTCCAAAGGAAGAGTGTGACCCAAGTCCTTTGCAAGACTAGGAGTTTGTGTTTTACTAGGCCGAATTGATGAAGTTTATGGAATTGTGGATTGAGTCAAGCCTTGTTCCATGGTTTGTGTAGAAAAATATGGGGGAATTGGAGCCACTTTCTCTAAGGCTCGGAGTTCTTCCTTAGTAAGCTCAAATGATTTTTTTTGTGATGTATTCTACTTCATATGGTCCCAATGGAGTTTAGGGTTGTTTTGGGGGGGTAGAATGACTCCTTGGATCAAATTCTTGTGGATTTGTATCACTTGTGGTGGATGTGACTTTGGATTTTTCCATGATTCTCTTGTGTTTTGATCTCGTTGTTACAATAAATTATGGGTCACCTATGAGAGAGTTATGTTGGGATTTGTAATGTTTAAACTCTCTAGTTGACTCAAATTTTGGTAAAAGGGCCACTCTGAGTTGTTTTGGACCAATGGTGTAAATGGGAGATGAAATGGGTGAATGTTATGGAGAGAGTGATCTTTGTAAACTTTTGGGACAATACTTTTAGACAAAGATATTTGATGTTTTGATGAAAGGTGTTTAATTAACTTGTAAATATTTAAGGTAGAATTGTGACCTTTAAGACAAAATTTCCCACAAAATGTGATAACTAACTCAACTAAGTGCATGGAAAAAGATCCATTTCACACACAACAAAGCTAAGTTAGGGGATTGAGTTAATGATTTGTCTAAGTCTAAAATGTTTTGGTGTATCTAAGAGTTTGTAAAGTTTAGTGAAGTGAAATGTGAAATATGTTAAAAGGTGGATGAAATGTTTGGACCCAATAATGTTAACCTAGAGTGAACCTTTGTGTTGCTAGACCAAGGTAGTGAGAAATATGTTATACCTCTAAAGTGATACAACCCTAAGAACTCACTAATTTAAATGCTAATCTCATATTGGATATGCAAGTCCGATTCATTTCTTAAAGAGTGAGTATAAAAATTTCTTAGCAAGATTTCCTGGTTGTGGTAATTCTTCAAGATACACCTCTTCATAGACTTTGAACTATGATGCCTATTTTTGAAAAGGAAGAATGTGGATCTTCGTTTAAGGAATTTGGCCTTGCAAGAGATCATGAAGACAAACACATGTGTGGGGTTCAATTGTGAATTTATCTTGATTAATGAATTTCCTTTTCCCACATACACTTTTCTTGCTTAAGTTTCAAACTAAAAATGTCTATGTCAAAAAAATCCTTCATTTCACAAAGTCCATTATGTGAAAATCATGAAGTTAGGGAAATAGTTACCTACATTAACTTTGGAAAGTATTGATTTAGATATAAGCCAAAATATTTAGAAGTCTCTAAGGATAGAATCCTTAGGAAAAGCATCAATATCAAGACTTTTCAAAGGGTATCCGTGCTTAAACCAAAGGGTTTGAAATTTTGAGAAACTTTTTGATGTGTGTTTGAATTTTTTTTGGAACCAAGCAAAGTATTAAACTAACACACAAGAAATTACAACCCTAGATCAAGTGGTATGTTCTTTTCATGGACTTTCCTCATGCTCTTTATAGTAGAAGAGATTATTTTACATGCAATCTAGGTAAGAGTGTAGAGGTATGTTAAGAATGAACTCTTAACCTCTACACTTTCAACTAAGATTGTACATGGCAAGTAACTTCTTGGAATCCAAGTTCCAATCCACCACTTCAAATAATGCGTTGGATGAGCAAAGTTGGCTACTAAAAACAAGGTTCATAGTCAGTGATTTTTAGGATAAATTGGTGTCTATACATGCAGTGATTCACTCAATTAAGAGGCCCCCCAAACCTTAGAAATATCTAAGGGTTTTTACGTATCACACAGATACTAGGGGAGACTTTCGTCGGTATAGAGCATCCACACCAATTGGTTAATGACTTTCATCACACCAATTAATTATATAGAGGATTGAAATGAAAGTACTGCTTGGGTCGTTCTCTCTCACAAGTCAGGAGGCAGGCCCTCTAAAGGTAAAACATGGTGCAAAACTCAAGATGTACTTTGAGCATACACAAAAAACAAAAATAAAAACAAAAAGTATACTTGAGTGTTTCTCTTCACCCAAGATCGCATGAAGCACGAGAGTGAATGCGCACTACAAGTACAATCAAGAAAAGAAAGAAATCATTCATTTTAACCTTGAAAGGCACAATGAGTTCATTTTTAATCACCAAATGGAAGTGTTTGATTGTTCAATTTTAGCCTTTCAAAGCAAATGTTAGGTTGTTTCGTTCAATTTTATCAAACTTTGAAAGCTAATTCATTGCATTGTTGATTTTAAGCCCAATTGAAAGATTATTTTTCTAAAACATAAAATGAAATAGAAAGTGAGATTATCCTTTCACTAAGTGTTGAGAAACACTTTTAGAAAATTATATTAAAATATGTCATTCCAAGTGTTGATGAACACTTTACTTTCTCAAGTGTTAATGATGGATGATTATAACAACAACTTGAGATAATGACAACTTTTTCAAATCTTGATCAATTTTTAAATCGTAAAGTGTTTTGGAAAGCTAAACATGAGATATTCAAAACCCAGAAACCTTTCTGTAAAATTAATCATGTAGAATTTATTAGAGATGAAAGAAAATCATGCACTTAAGAGATTAAACCCAAAAAAAAATAGCAGAACTAAAATTGCAATATATTTTTCAATTCTTGATGAAATTGAGTGTCGTACAAAGCTACAAAAAGGTAATACCAAGGTCTAAAAAACCCAAAAACTATTTTGCAAGCTTTACTTTTCCCATTTTTCTGTGATTTAAAAAATGTGACAGGTTTCAAGCAAAATTTTGGGTGTAGCCGGCAAAATTCCTCCAAAAAACACTCAAAACATTAATTTTTTTCCTCCTTCTAGTGCCATTTTATGGATGTAAATCTTAACTAAGCTAAACATGATTGTAATAAAAAATTTAAAACAATGTAATTAGCTAAATCAAGTTACATTCCCAATAAAATTCTTGCAAAGTTAAACTAGGAAGCCATTAAAACTTGAAATAAAGCTCAAATTGCACAAAGAATCCTAATTATATTCAACAAACCTCATCCCATTGGAGAATTTCTACTACTTCGAGTGTGGAATTCAGCCCTTTCCCAATCCCATTTTTTTCAAATAAGCTTGGATGATATGAGCTTTGTTCCAATTAGTTTTATTGAAGAAAGCTAATGAAACCAATGAATGTGTGTGAAGCATGATACAAACCTAGATTTAAAATGCTAAATGCTAAGATGATTGGTAAAGAGGATGCAATCTATGCTAAATGTAAACAAAATTCAAAGATGTAAGCCATAGATTCCAAAATATGCTAAAATGGATGCAAGCTAAGTTACCATGGAAGCCATTAATAGTTGCTTAAGCTAAATGGATGAAATTAATCTAATATGCTAAATAAAAGTTCTCAATATGGATGCAAGCTAAGTGTGAGTTTCAACAGCATGACTTTTCTATCAAAAGATGGATCCATTTGTCTCCAAATAGTGATCTATTTATAGGAGAGAAAATGAGAAATCAAGGGCTTAGATTGAAAAGATCAATCAATGGTCAACAATGAAAGGAGGATGAAACATGGATTGAGGATTCCAATCCATGGTCAAGGCTGAAAGTTGACAAGGATCAATTAATTTAATCAATGGTCCAAATTAGCTTTCAACAAACACACTTCCTAAGAACTAGGAAGAGGTTAAGAGATATTTTGGAGGAATGAGTGCACAAAGAGGATATTCCATAGGAATATTCTCTTTTGGGGGAATGTGCAAAGGAGGAATATTTCAAGAATATTCCCTTGCAAGTGGGAAGGTGAGGATAATTAGTAATTTAGTTAATTAACTAAATTTAAATGTGCAAGATGGAGAATAATGGGATATTCATTGAATTACTGATTTATTTAATGAAAAGGGGAATGCAAAATGATATTTAATTAAATAGTTTAGGGTTATTTAATTAAATAAGAGGACCTAGGGTTTAAATTAAATAATTTGCATTATTTAACTAAACAAGATGAAATGTTAGTGTGAGAAGGGGTGAATTAACCTAATTAGGTCAATTAGATTAATAGGTGAAAAATGAGATTTAATTAAATAGCTAGCATAATTTAATCAAATAGGAAAAAACAAGATGGATTTCAGGACGAAATGATGTCAATATATTGAATTTAAGTGTGTAATACCATTCAAGACATTTTTAAGTGTCTACAAATACCTTTACAAATCATCACATTTTTTCTTCTTTTGCTTCTAGACTCTTGTTGGAATAGAGATCCTCCTTCTTTTCCAATTGGTTCTCTTTCTCTTTCTCATCTCGTGATCTTAGAGGTCCTCATCCATTGAAAACCATTATGGATTTTTGTCTCACTCATACCACCTCCTATTGCAGCTGCACATAAATCATTAAAATAGAAATAAAGTTAAGGGAATAAAAAAATCCCCACAAGTGTTTCTTCCTCTACATTATGCCATATAGATATGCTTTTCATTTCATATTTCATGGCGTGGCCTTTGTTTCCTAGCTCAAAGTGATATTGTTCATGAGACAACTCCATTTTTACATTGTCCTCCTTTATACGATAAATGAACATATCTCTGCTTTCTTCCTCAATTATCCACATTTCTTCTCCAAGAAAGAGGTGATCCATTTATTTTCTCTTTTAATTGATCATGGGATTCTCTACATATTCCTCTAGCTACTTACATTCTTCTAGCTTCTTCTTGTTGGTTGTGTTCTCTAAAACCAATAGGACTTCATCACATATATTGGGGCTCCCAAATATTGGCATCTCTATTGTAGCTTGCTCTCTAACATGGACTACTTCCACTACTACAACATATTGGGCTTCCTCTTGTGATAGGTTACATTACTCTTCATTGCAGTCTTCCAACTCTTCTCTTTTTGCATTGTAATCTTCAATGCCTTCCCCTTCTTTGAGGTAGCACAACTCAATAGCTCCATTCAACTCATCTATGTCTTCATCTTGATCCCATTCATCTATCTCTTATCTTTGAAAATATTTGAAAATCACATTTAAAGGTCTTCTATCCACTAATATGTATTTATCCTCACCATTCTTTTTCACCTTCTCACAACTCTTCAATGCCTTTGTTGTAGAGATTTTTTCTGTGCATTTTTATTATTGTGTGTTGCATAATCCCTCAACAAGCATCTTAACTCTTCTAACTCAATCTCTAGTTTTTACATCTCTTTTTGTTGGTCCTTTGTTAGCTTCTACCTCTTCCTTTGTCTTATATTTTCTTCCACCCTAGTTATCCTATTTCTTACATTATGATATAACTACATATCTAGATCCACAACCATATCCATAGTCCTAAAATAAAGCTGCAAATCTTTCCTCTTTTGTTCTAGATGGGTGATCTATTAACCATGTATCATCATTCTTCACTATTCTTCATACCTTAAAGAAATTAACACAAATCTGGAGAGAATACCTGCAAAGTTAATACTTCATAGGCTAGTACAAAATAACTTCAACTCTCTACAATCTTCAACTTAGACAGCTACGCTTGGAAACACTGATACCAATAAGATACAATAAAAAAGGACTCTGATTTTTGGCATATCCTTACAAATCCATTATCTCACTTATAATTTATGTCTATTATAACTCTACTATAGCAGTCCCCTCATTAGCATGGTATGGTTGACAAGGAAAGATATTGGGAATGGAAAATTAGGCCCATAGAGAACAAAAACTCCCAACTAGTTTTCATTAAACAAATATTGCCTCTCACCATTAACTTCTTTTCCAACTCAGCAGCTAGGATATTAAATTCATCATTAGAAAATTGCATTCGATGCCAGAAATTCCATGTTGCTATCAACAAAAATCTCACTAAACTCAATACAAAGCTTCCACCTCATGCCCATCCCTATTATTTTCCTACATTACAAACTCTCCTCAACTGAATGCACACAATACTCATGACTGTTCATATTCCCTTTAGAGTGAAAAAGTAATAAAGGTATGGCTTAACAAGAAATGGAGAGAAAAAAAATAGAGGACCACAATGGCTCACTAGCATAGGAATAATTTGCTTTGATACCAAACAGATGCAAACTTATCCCTAAAACTGCATATGAAACTCTAAAAATAGCTTCTTAGTTCCTTTTAACACTCAAAATTGACAATTCAAAAAAATAGCGATTTACTCTTAGTCAGCCAAATAAGCTAGCTTAAGCACATAAAATATTTATCTTTAACACAGTAAAATAATACATAACAATCTTCCTTATTCCATTAGCCCTCATATGGAATTCCTCTCTTGTTCCTCCTACCCTCTATGTGGAAAAAATATCCCTAAATAATCTAGGTTTACCTCTATATCCACCCCTCCTATCATGACCATCCTTCATTTATTTGCAAAACCCCAAAATAGAAATAAATGATTGGTGTCCCTAGATTCCTTCACAAATAAAATAGAGCAGTTGAATAAAATGCTAAAATTAGTATAAAACTAATTCCTAAAATGAGTTAGCAACAAAAAAAATGTGGAGCAGGCATTCAAGGCAGATAATCTACATCAGTAATTCCTCTCACTATAAGTTATATGGTTTCCCTCTTCATAAAAATAATAGCAAGCATATATCATTTCGTGGCCTATTGAAGTTCCATGACTATTTTTTTCTATTGAAAATGTTTACAAAGAGGCAATGAATAGGCTCAAAGCCAAGGAATTGGAGCTACTTAAAGTAATTTTTCCTAATAAAGTCTCATTGTATGTTGGGTGATTTATTTTTTATTGAAGACTACCAATGCATCAAAATTATTACATTTAACCCCAACCTAGTTTTATATAACCTTTTTCAAGTGCACATAGAGCTCTTTTAAGTAAGTTCACTTTTGATTGCATTTGTGGTTTCATGAAACACTAGATTGTTTGAGTAGACAAACAATAGCATTCATAGTATTTTACCATGGGTGCCTTAATGCTGGTATGAATGCAAAGTATTTGAAGAGGATATGTAAAATAGATCTTGGCATAATATCTATGTTGTTTGACAAAACATTTTTTTAAATATGTAGATATTACTTGGCTAATTTTTTTCTAAAGATTAACATAAAGGCAAGATTTTTTATATCACAATATTCATTTTTATACCAAGATTCTATGAATCACCTACCCTGCTTATCTTGAACCTCCACACTTGATTTTATACTAAAGATCTATGAATCCTTAAATTTTTCAAATTTTTCATGTAGCCAAAGGAACAACAAAGACTCTACTAAAGCTTGTCCTTACAAAACTTTCTTGTGGGATCACAAATATATTATGGTGTTGAGTCATAACATTCATTGTAAGTTATTTCTCTAAGGTTCAAAAGATAGGCCATGTCTAACAAAGGTAAATGAGATTCTTGACCAAAGATACAACACATGGCCCATTTTAAAACTGGATTGGCCAAATTTGTAATCCTTCCCTACTTTCATATCAATTTTTTTACTATCAAATGGCTAATGGAATTTTCAAATGTTGTGAGTACTCTTTTCAAAAGTAATACCCCTGACTTTCTGTAATTTATAAATCTATAGCTTAAATTTTTCTATTGAAAAGATAAAAACTATTATACTATGACATTGGCTTCAAGAGTTGGACATCGTCAAAGCCTAAAAGGGTAAAACCAATTAGAAATTCTAGTCTCCAACCCTTAAAAACTTTAACTACATGTGGATTTTTTTAACAATGGAATATGCAACCCACATTTGGGAATGCATTCCAGTACTTTGCTTTAGTTCAGTAGACATACTTTGATTGTCCACATGTTTTTAGTAAGTAAATCTGTAATGGTGAGCCTCTCTAATCATCAAATAGTAAATTGCAATACCTTCAAAGGCTGGTAGAGTGTCGATTCAATGTCAGATTTAAGGGCCTCAACGTGGATATGAATTATAATTCTGGATGGAGGAAATGACAATAAAATGATGCATTGACAAGTGGATATGAATGAGAGATAGCCTCTTCTCCTTCATCTACAAGTTTCTCTTCCTCCCTTCCTCTCTCTTCTATTATGGATTATTCATGACTACTATATTTTTCGTCATTTTCATGTTTTCTTCTACAATAACCACTAAAGAAATTATCCCATTTGGGTGTTCATTTTGAATTTTCTCAAACATATCCACTCTATTCACTAGAAGAACTCCTCTTTCCATAGGATCATACCATAAACAAAATACATTAAAAAACTAAAATCTATAGAGAAAGCTATAGAAATAATGAACTTTGTTTCCAATCTTACAAGAAACTCATAAAATAATTAAGATAACAAAAACTAAATGAGAATTTGGAGATAGTAATTCGGAAAGGATAGGAAAGGATCAAAGGCTGGATGGTAATTTGGAAAGGGGGGGAAAGGAGCCAAGGTTGGGCAGTGGATGTAGTTTTTTTAATCTAATTAACCCAGGGAATGCTCCTAAAACCTTAAATTTTTTTCTTAAGTGTTAGTAAACTGTTGAAAAATGAAATTTTAAGTGCTTTTATTTTTTACTAGAAATGGATTTTAAATTGGTAGTATAGGTAGACCAGTGAAGGCACAAAGTGGTATCATCAATTTTTATGAACAAGTGAATATCATAGATGTTGAGATGGATCCCTTGCTAGAATCCATGGAATACCACTCTATGGACATAGATGATGTAGAAGATGAAAGATAGGATCAATCCCATATGGTATATGTCAAAGTTGAACATAGACAATGCAAAAGATGAAGGCCATCCTAAAGTTCCTTTGGTGTACACCAAAGCTGAAGACAAAGAAGAACAAATTCCCATCTAGATTTTTCAACCTTGACATGCCACAGACTACTATACATGGGTTGTAGAGACGGTCATACAAGCTTTCTAATTGGAATATATCTACAATTATAGTGTGTGTTTATGTAATTTTTCCAAAGTACTTGATGTAATAATTTTTCTAAGAATTAATCAATCACATTAGATTTTTTGTGTCTGAAAGTGTTTGTGATTGGATTCTACTTTGGTTGAGTTTTGTTCATTCCACCATTAACACACCATCAATGTGGAACTATATCATGTCAAAATATTGTGTAGTTAAGTTGAAAGAACTTGGTTGAATTTAAGTTGACCTTACTAGAGAAATAAAATTAGGTTTATTCATATTGTTAGTGAGTTTTATTTCTATGATGGTATCTCTATTCTACTTTTGGCTACTCTCACATGCTCTCCTAGGATTGATTCATTCATCATTTCATTGGAATGGGTCCTTTATCTGGATAATACTATCTACTCTATCCATTTATTCCAATGATTCCAAATCAAATAGGCTAGAGAGAGGGTGTTTAATTGAGTTAAAGAAGAGTGTGAGATTGGGACAACACAAGAGTAGTTGTAGAAGTGAGTTAATAGATTGATATTCAAGATGATGAAGCAAACCAATAAATAGAAATTGAAGAGTATAGGCCTAAAGAAAAGATCATTAAATCCTTTTTAAAATTGGGTCACAAGTCATAGATTAATGTACCCTTACAATTTTTTGAAGTTTGGAAGTTTGAATTATGAGAAGCTAATAGATAGGATTACATTTAGAATATTATTTAAAATATTAGTGAATGGATGACATAAAGAGTGTAAATTTTTCATGTGGAAAATTGAAAAGACATAAACCCATGGGATCAAGTATAATTTTAAATAGTTAAAATGAGGAAAGATAAAGACTTGGAATATGGTGATTTCGATGTTGAGGGAAACTTAAAGAAAAAGGATAGGAGTTTGAAAGATTATGCTCCTGAATTCTATAACTAAGCATGTCACATTGGAATTGATGAAGTTTGGAAATGGTTTCTGCCTTTCCATTCAAGGTGAATTTGGCATAGGGGAGTTGCATACTAAAGAGAATGTAGGGGTATAATATTTAAGAACAAAAGATAAGTTTCCAGATAGGAGAAAATTGTAAAAAAAAGATGTAAGGGTATAGGAAATTTGTTGGCAAAGACAAAGATTTTAGGGAACAATCATGGAGGAGAAAAATGAAACTCTCCTCATTTTTTATTGTGATTAGTTAATTATAATCATTCTCAAGGAAGAAGTGGACTTGAGAGGAAGAAGAGGTTGGTGGAAATTTGGTGTTGTTTTAGATATGATAAGAGATAAATATGCAATCAATATAAAAGGTAGTGGATTTTGGACTTGTTGTAGGAGAGTTAAGCTCTTGAAATCCCATCTTTAAGATAGTGAGAGTGAAATTAAAAAGTGAGTGCAAATTACAAAGAAATGGCCAAAAAGTCCACAAGTCAAGTTCAATGTAGAGTGTTTGTTGTTAGAGAAGAGGGTAGAGATAAATTAAATGTGAGTGTCAAGGTAATTCTAATGTAATGAGTTTTTAGAAAATCAATGGAGAATCTCAAATATTTCATTTAATGTAAAGTTGAATTTAGTAGATAAGTAGAAGTGGGTTTAATTCTATTGTTAGTGTGTTGAGTTTCTATAACAACTCCAGATGAGAAGAAATTATGGGGCTTCACTATATTAAAGAGGAGTGTGAGATAAGACTCAAAGATAGATACTAATTGGAAGAAGAAATTGTGGCCTCACATTATGGGCTTTTAATCTTGGAGATATGTTTAGAATCATGCAAGCCAAATTGGTTGCTACAAAGAAAACATTAAAAAAAGCAATTTCTACAGAAGAGAGTGAAAAAAATGGTGTTCAAGACAACTAAGAAGTCCTACAACTAGAAGTGCTAACAAAGAGTATATAACTAGAGAAAATATGATCAAATCCATCTTAAAATTGAGAGACAAGCCAAAGATTGATATCCCTAAGGTTATTTGGATGTGTTCAAGTTGGAATTCTACTATGTACTTTGATTGGTTGATTATTATTTTCCCATCTAGAAAATGTATTTGTATGTGAAGGGAGCACAAAACGCATCTTCTATCTAAGTTAAAGAGCATGAAAGATGCTTCTGAGGAATGTACACTTGATCCGTAGATTCCTCAATGAACTTTGTGAAAGGACACCCAATACACCTTAATGTAAACTTGATATACAACTTTGGGATCACATCTTTTAGGTATTTTAGAAAAAAAATTATACATCCTATGAAGACAAACTGTTTGGATAACTTTTGATTTATACAAGGTCACTTGACCTTTTTGGTTTTTTATTAGAGTTACATATTTACCCTTCACATGTACAATGTCTCTAAAAGGTGGTAAGAAAGAATATTAGAGGACTAGTTTTCAAAATTCATTAACTCAAGTAATCATCTACAGTTGGTTAGAAGATATTTTGTGTCAACATATATTGGGTCCTCAATAATAGTTGCATTCTCTCCTTCCTTGGGTCCAAAGGGGAAGTACATCTATCTATATTCTATCACATTATATTGATATTATTTACTTCATAATTTAAAATTAATTTTTCTAAAATGCATACATAATAATATATTGAAATTGGACAAATATACAATCCAACACAATGCAGCCCAATTGGCAAGACAAAATGAAAGCCCAATGTTTCTTTAAAAGGGGTTCACTCCTAGATTAAAATATACAAGAAACCTCAAAAGAAAATGAAAAGGAAAGTTAAAAAAGAAAGGATAAAGAAAACACTAAAAAATAGTAGACAACGATTATTCAAAAATAAAATCATGAGTAAAATTACTTAAATTTTTTTTATCACATGTCTATATTACAAAAAAAATCAAAATGGATAGAGAAACACACCAGGAGTTGGAAAAAAATATGAATAACTCTAGATTTGTTGGCCTTGTTTAACTCTCTTCCGTAGATCCATATGTTCAAACCTTCATCCAAGGTGCTTAAGGCTTTTAGACTAAAAACTTGAATTCACAAATGATCAACCCAAAACATCATTGGTTAACCTTTTATAATACAAACAAAATTCAATAAAAATAATCCAACTAAAATTGGAGGTTGATATAAGAGATATCTATAGTTATTGGAAATGTTCCACCCTCTTCTACTAACACTAAATCCAAAGTTGGGTGATATCTATAATAGTTATTGGAAATGTTCTACCCTCTTCTACTAGCACTAAATCCAACGTTGCACCCAAGAAAGTGTTTAAGAAATGTAGATTAAAATTATCAATGAAAAAAAGGTAACTAAAAAATTCATTACTTAATAATGCACATTGCAAAACAAAATTCAAAATAGACAGAAAACCCCACCTCGGATAGAGACTAATGTAAGAGATTTTTTGTTCTCTGTTATGTCTGTCATGTGCTCTTCTGCTGACCCATATGTTAAAATTTGTCAAAAATAGACAGACCAAAAAATCATTAGTTAGTAATCATAATAAAAAATTCAAATAGCCCCAAAAACCCATCCGAACTTGGAAGCTAATATGAAGAATTCTCTATATCTTTTAACCTTGTCCTACCCTCCTCTGCAGACTTATAAGTTCAAATCAGCATTAGCTAGTGGTTAATGAAATTAGACTTACATAATGCAGACTTATAAGTTCAAATCAACATTAGCTAGTGGTTAATGAAATTAGACTTACATAATAAAATTTGGAAAATTTGTTCAAACTCTTTGATTAATAATCCATATTGCAATTGGTCTTGGGTTTGACTCTACTCTCGGGTTTAAGAGGTGGGACTTCATGTGGGTGGAAGATCTCACCTTTAGGGGACTAGTCTTGCCCCAAATCGCCCTAGGTACCCAATATATGGGCTGATGGGCTGCTAGGCTGGGCTGCGGGGACACCCTTGTTGTAAAAAAAAAATTCATACTGCAAACACAATTCAAAATGTCAATAAAACCCACTTGAAATTGAAGCTAATATGCAATGTTCATATATGTTGGCCTTGTCTTTCCCTCTTCTGCAAAAACATACATTCAAACCTACACCCATGAATGCTTACAAAAACTAAAACTAAAATGCAAAAATTAGAAAACCAAAAATGAATTGGTTAAATGATCCATTCTGCAAACAAATTGTAAACTACAAAGAAGAAATACTATAATAGCCCTCTTGTTTGCTAGTTGGACTCATTATTTTCTTGCTTTGATTTGATACTTTGATACTGTGATGGTACTATTATTGTTTGGTTTGGTGGTTTGGTTAGTAGACTATTTGGTGATTATGCTTATACATTTGAGGACATGGTTATTTGATATGGCATTGTGGTTTGGTGATGTTAGTTGATTTCAGAAATATATTATGATGCAGTGATTTAGTAAATTATGTTATGATATGATCTGTTAGTTTAGAAATGCTATTTCATCATTTATATTATACTTGTTAGAATAGATGTGATGAAAGGACAGTGTAGCATCACTCATTTGTGAGTGTCCTGCTACGCTGTAATTCCTTCTCACAATGTAATGATTTGATTTTATATATATATGTACATGTATACGACCTTGTTGGATGCAGGGATTGCAGGTACAGAGTCTCGGTTCCACCTGCTTCGACAGGATAGGGCAAGCACCAATAACCCAACGGCGTAATGTTGAAACAGAGATGACAAGGAAGTCACCCCATCCCATGTTGTCAAACTGTCCCGATTGAATGGTATTGTGTGTCGTTGTGTTGTCATTTCAGTAATTTGTTACTGTGGTTTGTGTAGTGTCTTGTTCGTTTGTATTGTACGTTGGCATTTTATACATTGTGATTTATTTAATTAAATGGTGGAAATAAATGTTTATATTTGTGTGGGAATTAATTTGTATCAAAATATTTAAAAGTTATATTTTAAAATTCATGTGTTTTAGTTAAATGTTAATTAAATATTAAATTGTGTTTTGTTAATTTAATTAAATTACCTTGTTGAAGATAATTATAAAATAAATAAATTAAATTATGTGCATAGCAAGTAAAGCTTGCAAAAGGAAATTTAAAACAAAAAGTATTGATAAAAGGAAACATAAATAAATAAAAGAATAGAAAAGATAAAAGGACGAATGAGAATTAAGTGTTGGTTGAAAAAACTGGAATTAAATTAGATAGTTTCTTTTATATTGGATTTTTTAGAGTTTTCGAAAAGGAAAGAGGTATCTTTTATTTAATTACATAATTGTGAGTTTTCATGGGAAGGAAGATTCAGACAGAAGTTGAAAAAGAATAAAAAAATAAAAATAATGACTTTGAATGTTTAGATCTTCTGAAGTTTTCTGGAAAGGGGATTTGTCATTCTATTGTTTCATGTTTCTGGGAAGGATTTTCTAAGTAGAATATTAGATTTGAATTTGAGCACGATATTCTAGAGAGGAGATTCTGAAGAAGGAACGAAAGTTGTTCGAAGAGGCTGTCGAAATCAAGCGAAGCTCCATCAAAAATTTCAACAGCGTAGGATGCCAGGTTCCAATTTCTTGTCCTTAAATTTTTTGTTTCAAAGAAAAATAAAAATAGTTAAATATGATTTCTATGAGAAAAGAATTTTTTTGAGATTTATGAGTATTGAAAAGAAAAATAATAAATGGATGAGATTAAACTAGTTTTTCTAGAAGTTGATTGTTTGTTTCCAATTTGTCAAAACAAAGGAAAAGAAAAATTTATATATTCTTGAATGTCCAATTTATCTATGGTTGATATGAAAAGGAAATTGTTTTCCCATTTGAAATTAAATGTGTTTGAAATTATATATTTATATATATACATTCATCCAGTTTCTCTTCTGACTCGATCTAATTAAATATATATATATATATATTGTGTTTATATTCGCATTAAAAATTTATGTATATAGATGTTCTTTGATATTTTACTTGGGAATTGGAAACTATGATTTTCATTTTAAATTTTGGGCTGAATCGAACCCAGCCACGTATTTATTTTGTAATGACAAGTTTTTATAAAAAAAATATATGAAAAATTTTTGTTGGGAGTCTGGGGAAGGACGGCCATCACTATACCCCCATCCCCGTAGCCCCACTATCACGACAGTACTATCACAACAGTCTTATAGATTGCTGCATGTAGTATGTAAGGCTGACGACCTGTGTTTAAACATGAGTTTTGTTATATATATATATATAATATTATATATATATATATGTATGTGTGGTGCATTTTATTTATTATTTCAATTAAATATTTCAATTAATAAATAAATGGTGTATTTTTTTTAATATCTCAATTAATGTTTATATATATAGGGCATTAGTTTATCATTTATTTTGATGAGTAAATAATTTAAACATAAAATTAGCCTTACCCTTTGTTGTACATGTATATATACACATATAGAGACAATTATATTTCTTATATTTGAAAATTAGAATCTTATTTCTTTGTAATGATCAGCATTTGGGGAAATTAATTTAATCAATTAATTGGGATTAATGAATGGAATTTAATGGTGTAATCTTGTAAAATTTAATTGGAGTTTTATTTTCCTTTATGGTGATTGTTTAGCGTTATTGATGTGGGAATCCTGTTGCCTTACAAACCCTATTTCGATGATAGTGGTCCTTAGTATTCCTGAGGCGTGTGTTTTGTTGAATATTCATCCCCATTTTATGTACTCTTGAGTTTGCAAGAAAATAATATATTTATATTTTGGAAGGGTTGTATGAGATTGCTGAGATTTTGGTTATGAGTTATCGCGAGATGGGTAATGCCTCACATGTCCTTGTTTTGAGTTTTAAGCTTTATTCGTCATGGGACAACCCTTGCCTTGTTTTGGTTATTTTAGGGGTCTTAGGGAGAGTGGCTCTTCATGGGGGTCGGCACCTCGAAAGGAGGAAGAGCTCAGGATAACCCACATAAGAGTAGTATAACAAGTGATAACCTAAAAATAGAATTTAGGGGGATGGGTAGTAAAACACACAAGATAATAAATATTGGATACCTCGTCTATGCATTAGGGATATCATAGACTATTGATAGAATGAGAAGGACACGGTCAGCAAAGTCGTAACCTCATCCCCATGAGAGGTTATCGGCTCCGCATGAGCTACCCTATGGTGTCGGTACCTCAAGTAGGAGGAAGGGCTAGGATAACCCATGAGAGCTATGCGATGACACTCTCCACTAGACACCCATTTGTCTTGTTTCCTTATTGACTCTGGAATTTGTATTTTGAATATTATATCAGTTATTCTGGAATTGTATTCTTTTCATTTTTTCAGTTTCATTTGTAAATGTTTTATGAATGTTCTTTCATTACTTGGTTAACGGTTATTGCCTTGCTTTGATGTGATGAGATCTATGACTTTAAGTTATTATGTTGACTCATGAATGTTGTTGGTTATGTCATTGTAATCCTTGATGTTGTACTAGAGTTTTGTACTATATTGTTTTGTTGGAGTCATTTTGGCATTCATGGTCATGATCTCTTCCTTGTCATCTCTGAGCATGGGGGTGAGTTATTTATAACTCACATGGTTGGGTGGAACGCGATCCACACCCATTGGATTCCCCATCAGCATTCTTTCTTCGCCGCATACCTTCAATTGGAGTTTGATTCTAGTGGTTCTCTTTTTAATTCTGATATTATTGTACTTTGTATTATCCCACATGTTTGGGAAATTTATTGTAACTCATTATTGAGAACTTGTAATCTAATGTTTAAACGATGATGTAATATGTAGGATCCTTTGTAACATTATTGTAAGAGATTCTTTATGATTATAATATGTGATGTATTGATAATCTCACTCTTGGTTCATGGATGTACTTTTATTAATGGTTTTGTAATGTTATTGGATAAGTTGTTTAAATATTATCTTTTACTTTTGTTATTAGTTGTGTTGCGATGTGACCTCGCATGCCCCAGAGAATGCAATGTTAAGATGTTAATGTGCAATGCAAATGCATTTAATGTTTAGTTGCATGCTTACTTTATGCTTTAATAAAACAAAAAATTGTTTGCAATGTTTGTTCTTTGGGGTTTGCATGACGGGTGTTACAACTTGGTATCAGAGCCAAGGTTTGCAAATGCTGGGGTCTCTGGGTATTTAAGTCCATTAGGCAACCTTGCATTTGACTCTTGAGCTCACTTGTACCTTTATCTTGTTGCACAAAAAATATGCCTCAAGGTAGAGGACATGGTTGAGTAAGAGGCCGTGGTGCTGGTCGTAGAGCAAACCAGCGAAGTCCCTCATTTCCTAGTTCCCATGGTTCTGAGCATGAGGAACAGCGGAGTCTTCACAGCAATCTATTAGGTGGTCAGAACCTAGGACAGCCTGGATTAGATGGTCAGTTACAACACATTCTTTGAGATATTATGGCTCGTTTGGGACCTAGGCCAGAGGAGGAGCTGCGGATTGATAGAGAAAGAGAAAGGTCACTAAGGCGGAGAGAGATGACTTCTAATCAAGATGCCGTCATGGTAGGCCATATGAGGGATTTAATGAGAGCTCACCCACCAAAATTTTATGGTTCAGGAGGAGGACTAGAAGCTGAAACATGGCTAATTGACTTAGATCATTGCTTTGCCATATACCCCTATGGTAGCAATACCAAGGCTTGGTGCGCGGTTATGCATCTGCGAGGCTTCACATCTATTTAGTGGTGTCTTGAAGAACAAAAATTACACCTTGATATCAGTTTGGTCACTTGGGAATTATTCCTGGATAGGTTCAGGGATTGTTTCCTCTCAGACCATTGGAGGCAACGCAGGGCTGACGAGTTTCATGATCTCAAGCAGTTGTCTATGTGAGTGGAGTAGTATGAGCTGCGCTTCTACAAATTAAAGTAGTATGTAGGGATTAGCCATGATGAAGGCATATTGGTGCAGCATTTTTTTCGGGGCCTAAATGCCTGCATCAGTGGTGGCATGCGAGTCCTTGAGCTAAAGATGATGGAAATGGCAGTTGAGAAGTCTCACTTGGTGGAGGAAAATTTGGCCATGGCCTTGGGTGGTCACATTGGAGTATAGATTGGTAGTGTGCCTACACCTAATTTTGCACTCATGGAGGACAGTCATAGGGTGCAGGATATTTCGAGAATAGGTACCCACCCTCGAAAGGGGGTTAGTAGCAGTAGCCTTAGCAGTAGCAGTCCAGACAAAAGGACTTTCAATCTTGGCAGGGTGGCAATTCACAGTTTCACAAGGATCGAAACAGGAACCGAGTTCATTAGGAATGTTTTGTATAGCCTACACCTAGTTTTCAGTCAGTGCTAAGTCGAGGAAGCTTTCAATAGTCAAATGCTCCATTAGGAGGCAGAGGTTTTGGCAGAGGTACTGGATGCTACTCTTGTGGGCAGCAGGGGCATATTGCTAGATTGTGTCCTCAAAAGAACACTTCAGGTTTTAATCAGAGGCCAGCTGGATCAGAGCCAATAGTAGGTGATGCAAGGAGATCTCATCATGTATTTGCTACAATGGATAATCGACAGGAAGACCACCAGAGCATCGTCATTGAGACTTCAGGTGTGTTGCATAATTTTAGCATTTCTATACTCTTTGATTCTGGTGCATTTGATTCTCTTATATCTCCTTTAGTGGTTGAACGATGTGGACTCGTGGCAACTATTCAAGGTGTAAAATGGCAAGTTGAATTGGCTTCAGGGTCAAATCTCGTTGTAAAGCAGCTTGTGCAGGATTGTAGTTTAAGTACAGGGGCTTTGTCAACTAAAGTAGACCTTAGAATCCTACCACTTGGCTCATATGATGTCGTCTTGGGCATGGATTGGTTTAGTGCACACCGTGCTATGATTGACTATCACCATAAAGAAATGCAGTGCTTTGATGACTATGGAAAGGAGGTGGAGATCATGTGTGTTCAAAGACCCATTTGATTGTGAATGATCTCTGTCATGCAGCTCAAAAGGTACTTCTGACAGGGTTGTTAGCTCTTTGCAGTATCTATGAGTGACTTGGAATCAGAGGAAAGTCGAGGGGTGTCATTGGATGAGTACCCTCTCCTTAAGGAGTTTTCTGATGTGTTCCTAGAAGAGATACCTGGTATGCCGCCAAAGCGAGATATATACTTTAGGATTGATCTGGTACCTAGAGCGGAGCCAATATCTTGAGCTTCATAGCAGATGACAACACATGAACTTCAAGAACTC
>VDFB02147503.1:0-20093 GCA_007258455.2 Sequoia sempervirens | reverse complement strand
CAAAAATAAGTATTGGGTCAAAAATAAACATGTTAGCAATGACGATGTTGTGGATGCCAAGGCTGCAAACACTATGGGTCTTGTACTGGCTCTAAAAGGGGTTCAACCACAAAAAAAATCAACGACGATATTGACACCCCCTACCAATGTTCCCCTAAACAACCAAAGCAGAAAAAATAATCAAGGACAATACTGTCAGATGAGACAATTCCCCAGGGGTCGCACATACACTCCCTTGGGTGAACCCATTAAGGAAGTCTTCAAGAAATTTCTTCAGAATGGTGTCATCACACTTCAAGAACCAAAACCATATGACCCAGGACAATTCAAAATAGCATGGTGGGACGATAATGCATTTTGTGATTATCATCAAGCAAAAGGACATAAAACTTCTTCTTGTCGACAACTGAAAAATCTGGTACAAGACCTTATCAAGAATCGTATCATTGAGGTAGGTGGGCCACAATTTTCCTCTAATTTAGATCATACCATTCATAAGAACCCACTGCAAGACCATGGTTCTAATAATGCTTCCACGTCAGGTCCAAAGATAAACAATAATCAAGCCAATTTCGCCCGAGCCAAGTATGACTATTCTAGCGGAACCACTATAAACAATATCCGAACTGATAATCAATGTGTCAATACCATCACAGTCAAGAGAGCACCCCAATGCAATGCTACTACCCAAAGTGGCAAGGTCACCATAGCTGGTCTGCCTCCCGTTAGGCAACCTAAGATCACCATACCTGGTCCATCTCCTAGGAAATCACAACCCATCGCGACCACAAAGCAATGGCAACCCAAGAGTCAGTTTAACCTTATCGACCAGCTTGGCAAAGCTCATGCCCGAATTTCTATACTCGAGCTGCTTCGCATCTCTCCCACGCATAAGGCTATATTGGATAAAACCCTGCAAGAGTCGTCAATCCCTAAGGATATTAATTTCAACCAATTTGAGACCATGGTGGGATACCTCACTACACCTCACCATGTCACCTTTTCGGATCAAGACTACTCTTCACCCAAGACTAACCATAACGATGCATTATACATTGAAACTTTCATCCATAAGCAGAAGGTCATAAGAGTTTTAGTAGATGGCGGAGTAGGATTGAACATATGCTCCTTGAAACTAGTTAAGGCTCTAGGATTTTCTGATGCATGTGTAGACCCTACAAAGAGTATAGTCATAAAAGCATATGATGATGAAGAACGCTCTTCATGAGGCATTATTTCTCTTCCTATCAGAGTAGGACCAGTCATTATGGATACAACTTGCTAGGTCCTGGATCTAGAATTACCTTACAACATCTTGCTCGGTTGCCCATGGATTCATGCCTTAAAGGTTGTCCCCTCCACATATCACCAATGCTTAAAATTCCCATTTGAAGGCACAAAAATCACCATATATGGAGACCCCGACCCTTTCAATATTGTACCAACCTAAGGGGTATTTCTGAAAATTGAATGCCCATCAACCGAGAAGCTCCTAGCTCTTCTTCTTCCAAGTACATTGACTCATCCACACTAGCATCATCTTCCACCACGCCACCATCTTCCACACTTCCTAAGGCTGAGCCCACTATCAAGATCCAAGACCTAGGCTGTGGAGAATTCAAATTGCATACAGTTTATAGCATCATGACAATACCCAAGTCACCAAAGATCTATGGTAGACCATGTTTTAGAATGGAACCTAAGGAAATTTTCAAAGTTCCACCAAAAATGGTTTTATCAAATGGGGAGACATGAGCAATGAAGACATTGTCGATATTACAGGATGGCTCTATAAAGAAATGGCAAACCTACCTCCATTACCAGTTAAGAAATATGGCAAGGGATATGACATGATGAAGGCTAAGGGCTACGATGCAACTAGTGGCCTAGGTAGAAATAAAACTAGATGAAGAGAGCCCATAGAATCTTTCAAAATACCAAAGTATCTTGGATTAGGGTATGGATTTCCTGATAATCACGACCGACGTACTAATGGACTTTCGAGTTAGTGCGTGCACGCTTCAGAAAGTGTTGAGACTATCAAGGAATCCCTTACCGAAACTGACTCCCAAGAGTGGGAATTTGGCTCCCGACAATCCTTAAGTGACTGTTCCCTCGATGATTTGTTCATTGAAATGGGGGAGCTTACCTCTAAACAAAATTTTTGGCAAACATTTAAAATCGATCAGGCACCAAATTGTCACAGTACCATTTACCTCCCCCATGACATACAAGCCTCACCATCTGAAATTCATAACCATCAGTCGAATCAATCTGAATTGACAAATAACATTGATACCCACGACTCTGAGTCCTTCACCCCTTATTTTGACAATGAATATGAAACTAGTGAAGGGGAATATTGGATCAAGTCTGATGTAGAATTGGATGATGAAAACTTCATCTTCAATGTCTTTGAATCTGTCTGCATGCTTTCTGCATCCTCCCCTCAATTCGCCAATACTAGCGATGGTATTTCTCTAGTGTACCCACAATTAATTGATTGGGACCAACAAGGCCCACCAGTCTTGGATACCTTTTAGAATGATGAGGCCATCGCAGAGTTTATGGGATTACATGAGGGTATACCTAGTGGTGACCACAAGTGTGAGGCCTCATCATTTGTCTAGCATTGATTTCATATTTTTACAGTGGAGGTTGTTTAATAAAACCTTAGGGTTATCATATTGAGTTGTGTAACATTGGTGCTTATGCCATGCTTTGATGTGTTTAATCATTTATGTGACATTTGGTTCCAATCCGTGTGTGTGTTATCTATGAGGTTTTCATATTGTCAGTTGTTATTTAACTATATATGAAGAGGTGCATATGAAATGATGTTTATGCATGGGAACCAGTACAACATCACACTTACTTATGTATCTATTGTAGATGTTCACAGAGGGATATGTCTAATGCATTTGGATTCACATATATAAATTGCATTGAATCTTATGTTCATGAAAAGGCCAACTTCAACCTTTTAATTGTCATTGTAATTTAAGTCATGAAGAAGTTATTGTATGTAATTCAACCTTGTTATCATTTGATATGTTTTTGAAGAATAGATTTATTTAAAGGTTTAAACTACTATTATATTCTTAACCAATTCAAATGGACCATCATTGTCCTATTGTGAAGGTTCTGGATTTATTACCCATTCTTCTTTACACCTAATTAATTGTAGTTTAATCCTATATGTCACAACCCTCCTTGAATGTTTAATTAATTTAATTTATTAGTATTAACAAAGCAAATGATACTATTGAGGTAATACTATAAAGAAGGTTATAATTATTATTGATATATTAGAAACAAAATTCCTATTTTCTTATTACTACAAACTTTATGGATGTTTATGTGTGTATCAATAATTTTAAACATTTTTAGAATGTATATATTTAAAATGAGAATAATTTAAGATCTTGTTGAGGCACATCTATCCTTTAGGTAAATAAAAATAAAATAAAAATATATAGAACTATACAATTTAATTATGTTATTTTCAAAATAAAATATTCCTTTACTTTTTAATTTAAATTTTATAATGATCTGATTTTAAATCCAACGCATTAGTAGTTGATCATTATTACCATAAAACCATATCAGATTCTAACTAACTCTATTCATGCTAATGTAATATCAAATAATTAGGATGATTAAGGAAAATATAACTAAATATACATTCATTTACAAAGTGAATATCTAACTACTAGAAATAGTGCTTATTATAAGCTCCTACATATGTTGTACAATATCAATTTAGACTCATGTTATATACAATGCCTCAAATTGATAATGATCTATAATAGTGCTTGTGTCGGCTCCTCTAAAAAAATATGTAAAAAAATAATAAAAAAAAGTTTCAATGTCCCTTCAAAAGATTTTAGTTAGTTGGAGTTGTTTTCTATAAATTAACTTATTTACTTCAATATAAACGAGAAATTTAGAGAAAAACTCTATCTTATCTTGAAGCAATAAAATAAGAGGTTAAATCAATCTATAGAAATAAAGTAACTCCAATTAAATGAGAATAAGAAACATGAATGATTGTGATAAAAGAAATTAATTTAGTTTTCTTGATTCAATATTGGAAAAGTCACAAGGATATAGAAACGATAATACTTCTTTGGCTGCGGACCCATTCCACCTTCACTCTGTACCAGTTCTATTAAGGGAGTTGAAAGAGTAAACTTTATCTTTAACACTAACTTGGATTTGAGAAACAATGACTTCACTCAACCAATTCCATTGTTACAAATTAATTTTAACTTTTATTCTCAAACAATATCATGAGCCGTCATCCATTCAATTTTGGGTTTCTAGCTTCACTGGGTTTGCATTTTTGTTGACACGGGTCATTGTCCTTAGGACACCTACAAAGAGGGATGGACACAGTTACCAAATCATTAATCACTCAAAGCTATACAATATTTTATTTTTACCTACTTTGAAGAATGTTGAGACGGACGAAAGCGCTCATATGAGACCACGTTTCAAAGAGGCATTCTTTCCAACAGTCCACATGTTTTTGTTTCATGCTTCCACATTTGGCGTTCATATCGGCAAGTGCATTCCCGACTATAACATCTGGAAGAAATTCATTTTAAGGGAGGCTGGAGGAATGGCTGTACCAGGGGGGTTCCAAAATAAATAAAATAAAAAAAACTCCCATTTTTGGCACAGGCAGAGGATGATAGCTAGGGTGTGGATTTGGAACCAGTACGATGTAATTCTTGCAACATCTTGAGGTAAGTCACTTTCCTTAGTTTCAGTGGAATTTTATTTCTTTTGGAATCTGCATTTGAACGTTAAACAATTGGATTGTTATTTGGGAAATAACCGATAGTTAAAAACAGACAATTAGACATATTGCAACTTCACTGTATATAGCAATGACCTACAATTCCTCTTCATGCTACCCTTTAATAACAGCCTGTGTTGCTTCATATGCTTCCCTTAGAATTGCTCGGCAAGATTTTATTTGAGTCATATATTATTTAAAACCCCTTTAGGCCTTGGCGCACAGGCATATCACTGGTTTATTATTTAATCCCTTTTGTCTTCAATGTGACTCCTTAAAACTGGTTAGTGCGTTGCAAACATGAAAGATTTGTATTGGCTCTTGAAAAGCCTGATCATTGCAATTCGAATGTGCTGAGTTTATTCTCAAGGGTGGAGCTTAAATTAATCATATATAGTGGAAAGAAATCTAATTTATTTTCTCTGTTGTCCAAACCTAAACAACCCTTGCAATAAGATTTAAATTGTTTCCTTCAAAGATCAATGCCTTTTTATTACAATATGAATGCGGATATCATATAATTGTCAATAAAACATGGTTTCAGTTGTGATTGCATATGGTTTCGTTCATTGATTGTCCCCTTGTTAATTTTACTGCTGCTCATGCATTTAAATTTTAATTATGTAGTTTTTCAAATGGCGGTTCCAGGCTGTAAAAGAAAGACATCTCTCATGTCATAATTGAGATTTGGAGGCTTACCTATTTAGGGTTCCCCACACTCCATCTCTAATCTCTTCTACATTATCTCTCTGGCTTTCTATATCTCTATTGTTGTCTATCTTGTCTGGGCACCTTCTTGTTATTTGGGGTTCTGTATGTTATGCATCGTCATTTAGAAATTGTATGCAACTGAATTAATATTTATTATTTTAATGTGCTGCACCTGCCCTACATTTTCGTTAAAATTTCAATTGTCATACCATTTCTTAGCTTTCAATCTTTTTCAAGTATGGAGCAACAGACATTTTGACGTGGCGAGAAATTTTCACAGGTTAAGAACAGAACTGAAGAAATTTATCATTTCATCTGTAGTCTTTGAAGTAAGTAAGATCACTCAAGAACTGCACAATAACTCGTGATTTATTTATTTGCTAATGTTATAATAACTCTTTGATTTATTTATTTGGTAATATTAGATAGTTCCTTGATTTATTAGTATTTAAGATTTTTGGAGTTATAGCTTATACAACAACGGAATAATTAATTAGAAATTCATTAGCATTCGTGTAATATAGAAAATCCTAAAGCTCATTTTCGAGAGCTTCTAAAATTAGTAAATAGAGTGGGAAGTTTCCAAAGCCTTTTAACTAGTTAATTAAAATGTAGTAAATCCTAATGATCTATAATTAAGCTGACATTTATGGAAATTAAATTATTTTGGTGGAACAATTTTTGCAAGTCATTAGGCATTTTTGAGCGTAGAATTAAGAAAATTACACAAACCTAGCATCCCTGGGAGGTGTATTCAAATCTGAAGATTGTGTAAATCAATTCTTTTCAACTGGCAAACCTTGCATGTCTCACACAATTATTTTAAGCTTGGATTTTACCAGAAAGCATAGAGAAAAGAAAAAAAAAAATGGGGGAGGTCTATTCTAAAAAATTTAGATTAATGAAAAATTCAACAAATCTTACATCGAACAGAGGAAAAATTTAAAGTTGTGAAAATGATTTATATATATATAATATATAAAAGAACTTATTTAGAGGGCAAATCCTACATGTCTCAGAAGTATTTTTCATTAAAAATATATCTATAAATTTCTCAAAAGAAATAGGCTGTAGTTCTTAAATCTTATAGATAATATAATATTATATTCATCCTATCCGTAATTGGTATCGTGTATAGAGTTATCTAGCATTGAATCTTAAGATATATCTTTTGGCTGTCTTTGTAATTTTGGGAGAAACTAGTGAAAGGTTGCCAAAAAAACTGCTCGCACATGGTTGTGATCCTTAGGAAAACATTTCTGGGTTTTGTTCTTCATTGTATTACCTTTCCAAAACATATTGAATTTTAAAATTTAGATAATTGATATAAAAGTTATGACTATTTTAATACTGCTCTATTTTGCTGCAAATTAATAGATTAAAAAAAAAAAAAAATGATTAGTGATTAAAACATTGGTATTAAACCTTATTATTTTATATTGATAAGTAATGGAATTTGAAAAAAATATAGCTTTTGTATCACCCTAAGGCTTTAACTCTATTATACCATGGCTTAGCCAAGCATACGATATTGTTTATATCAATATAGTACATAACTTGAATTTAATCTGTGACTATAATATATATGTCTCTGTTTTGATTAATAGCCTATTCTCTAGGACAAATTATGATCAACTATTCTCTTTATTGGAATTTTTTTTACCGACTTAGTCATGGGTGCTAACCAATGTTATATGCTTATTCTTCTTCTCTTTTTATATAGCTCTTTTGAAGTAAACATACATGCATAGAATATCATGAAAATTTCCACAATGTAAACCAAAAATTACAAAAGCAATAAGATGTTTGACATATTATATTGATGTTTCAAAGCAATTTCAGAAGATTTTAGCATTTGACATCATGTTCAAATTCTCTCCCAATATAGTAAAGCCTTACTGAAAAATAAAAGAGTTAACAAGCATGAAAAAGCCTGTGATGAAGCCTAAATCTCTCCAAGTCATTTTAACCTCGACCATTCTAGAAGTAAATCTTCTGCTAGCCATACATGCTGAGGAACACTCTCTCAACCTACTATTACTGTTCGCTCTTTTAAGGGATCCTTACAAATGCATTTTACCTTGAGTGGGAATTGTTGACGTACACACCAGTATGAAAGAGTTATTAGAGTTGATTTTACACAAGGGATTTTATTTTAATTGCAAATACGATCTAAAGCTAGAGATTGCTTAAAATATTAGGTCTTGTGGATTTCATTAAAATCATTCACTAAATTCCAAAATATAATTTTGGAAAAGTTTGTAATTTTGGGAGAAACTAGTGAAAGGTTGCCAAAAAAACTGCTCGCACATGGTTGTGATCCTTAGGAAAACATTTCTGGGTTTTGTTCTTCATTGTATTACCTTTCCAAAACATATTGAATTTTAAAATTTAGATAATTGACATAAAAGTTATGACTGTTTTAATACTGCTCTATTTTGTTGCAAATTAATAGATTAAAAAAAAAAAAAATGATTAGTGATTAAAACATTGGTATTAAACCTTATTATTTTATATTGATAAGTAATGGAATTTGAAAAAAATATAGCTTTTGTATCACCCTAAGGCTTTAACTCTATTATACCATGGCTTAGCCAAGCATACGATATTGTTTATATCAATATAGTACATAACTTGAATTTAATCTAATCTGTGACTGTAATATATGTCTCTGTTTTGATTAATAGCCTATTCTCTAGAACACATTATGATCAACTATTATCTTTATTGGAATTTTTTTTTACCGACTTAGTCATGGGTGCTAACCAATGTTATATGCTTATTCTTCTTCTCTTTTTATATAGCTCTTTTGAAGTAAACATACATGCATAGAATATTCCTAAGAAGGTTTTGAGTTATTTATTCTGCTTATATACATCTACATATTAGTATGTTGGGAACTCATTTACATGTGTAGTTTTAAAGTATATGAGATGATACAATCAATGTCGGACTCATGGAATAAATGAACTAAGCAATTATGTTGGGAGTAGTATTTCCTATTATTGTGGTGTGACCCAACAATAACCAATAAATAGGGTATTTTTCTAGGAAGTTTAATTGTTCATTAAATTAGATTTATGAATTATGTATAAGTTTCGCATTTTAGAGCAATATGATTAACTCCAAGAAGACCATTAAGGTTGTATGTGTCATCCCTTTACACCATTAGAGTTTTTAGTTTCAATTCCTTGGAAAATATGTTATTGTCTTGATTATCATTATAAATGTTGCCACTATATATATATATATCAAATATCATTACCATATTGTTGTTACCACTTGAATGCATTGGAATACACTTTCATGGATTAGTAAGTAAGTTGGCAATACATGATTTTATATAATTGGGTTATTAAGTTTAAGCATTATTTTGGTTTAAGGATGGCATGGCTTTGCTTCGAAATAAATATTAAGTTGTTAATCATTATCTTCTCATATCGTAGTTCCTATTTGAAAAGCATTAATACAAATCTTTTTTGTGGTCATTCATCAGTCTATGGTATGACAATTATTAATGGAAGGGTATAGATAATAGAATAGCTTTTCTTGTGACGCAGTACTATTATTACTTGTTTTAGTGCTATTATCAATACATTTGGCATTAGTATGGATTCCATTATGGTTATAAGAGATGGTGATTTTATTTTTATACTCTTGAGAAAACTATTACGAGTCTAGTCTTAATCCTTGACCTTGAACTATTGTCCCTATTATTACCATGGGGAGAGGTGTTAATAGTTTGTGTTTAGAGTTGATGATTAAGCCATAATTTTGATTTGGAAATCATATGCCTTTGTCATCCAACCATGGGTGAGATGGTTGAAGTCCAGTTAGTCGAACTATGATTCCTCTGTGAATTATATACATAGGCAAGGCCGTCAGAGACAAGCCCCCGAGGAATTAGGTCGGGCCCTTAGGACTATCTTTTTGAGTCCTTCTTTGGGATTTGTCTTTCTCTCTCAATGTTGTAAACCTCCATTTGTCTTGTGTAGCTATGCAGTCATATCGCTTATTGTGGATATCATGTACTAATAAATCATTGATCTTATGTGTGCACCAAGACTTATAGACCGTGCAGGTACAGGTGTTGGGAGTGAGAATATCATGATGCGCTAGAATACAAAAGATGCTTAAGTGTGTAAGAGGTGTGCTAAGTCAACCCCGAGTCAGTAGTCTCTATTTCTAACAATAGTAAATGTTTTCTACCTTTGCTTCTAACTAGTGTGATCATTTACAATAGTTGTAAGTAGTGAATTAAGTTGTTATTGTCTTTTAATTAAACAAAAAAAAAAATTATTTGGAAAATTAGTAAAGTCATTGCAAATTTGATACGTCGTTTAGTGTATAAAAGTGTGGGCATTACAACAAGGCCGGATTTGCCATTGACCTAGATTGTGCAACTTACTTCAGGGAGACTACTCCATCCTCCAGTCACAAAATTAAAAATAAAAATAAAATAAAAAATGAAACACCTTTAGGTGAAAACCAAAAGGCACCTTCTGACGACAAAAAAGTAAAAACAAAGGACGTATCTGCGGGTGAAAACCTCTCTGAAGCACCCAAAGATGGAGGACTGGAATTTCTTCCTGTAACTTAAGAGAAATCAGCTATGCTTATAGAAGACACCATAGAAGACAGCATATCAACTGCATAAGATCCCAAAATGGTCCTCTTCGCTGCATCATTGACTGAAGAAGAGAGACTGAAATTTCACAAATTCTTTGCAAAACGTAAAGTCAACTTCGCATGGTCCTATGTTGATATGTTGGGATTAGACCCAAAATTGGTTTTGCACCATCTACCACTATTGCCTAGTGCCAAACCAGTTAAACAGAAGTTACGCAAAATGCATCCTCAGGTCGCTCTATTAGTCAAGGATGAGTTGAAGAAACTTCTAGATGCTGGGTTCATATGGTCTATTGATTATGCTGAATGGATATCTAATCTGGTGCCAGTAACAAAGCCAAATGGGATGATCTGTGTCTACACAGATTTTAGAGACCTAAATAAGGCATGCCCAAAAGATGACTTTCCTTTACCAAATATTGATATCATAGTTGACCGCACAGTAGGATATGAGATGTTGTCCCTCATAGACAGTTTCTCTGGCTATAATTAAATTCGTATTGCCCCCGAAGACTAGCATAAAACAGCATTCACTTGCCCTTGGGGCACATACTGTTGGAATGTCATGCCATTTGGTCTTAAAAATGTAGGCGCCACATATTAGAGGGCTATGACCACAATCTTTCATGACATAATGCATAAAATAATGGAAGATTATGTAGACGACCTTTTGGCTAAATTAGTAACAAGAAAGGATCATCTGAAGGTGTTAGACACAATTTTCAAGAGACTAGAAGAATACAAAGTCTGACTGAATCCTAAGAAATGTGTCTTCGATGTAACATCAGGTAAACTCTTGGGATACATAGTTTCTCGAAGAGGCATTGAGGTCAATCTAGCAAAAGTAAAAGCCATCATAGACATGCCTCCGCCTAGAGGAATCAGTGAACTCAGAACCCTTCAAGGTAGGCTGCAGTCTATTCGGCACTTCATAGCCCAATTGGCCGATAAATGCCAACCATTCCAATATCTTTTGTGCAAAGGTATCCCCTTTTTGTGCACAGATAAATGCCAAGAATCCTTTCAGCAAATAAAAGATTACCTATTATCGCCGCCAATCCTTATGCCTCCCATTCAAGGAAAGCCTTTGATATTATACATCTCTGCTACTACTTCAACACTGGGGGCATTACTAGCGTAGAACGATCAAGAAGAAAAAGAAAGAGCTATATATTACATCAGTCGGACATTGGTCGGGTATGAACTGAACTACACATCAATTGAATGGGCTTATCTAGCCGTGGTCTTTGCAGGACATAAACTATGACATTATATGTTAAGCCATTAGACACAACTAGTAGCAAAGATCAACCCCCTCAAATATTTGTTAAGTCGGGCAACATTAACAAGACGTATGGCAAAATGGGTCATTATTATGAGTGAATATGATATTCAATATGTAGAAAGAAAGGAAATAAAAGGACAAGTCATAGAAGACCAGCTGGTGGATGCACCTTTACATAGTGATCACCCGTTAGTGGCAGATTTTTCAGATGAGTTGATATTCCATACGGAACCTAAGTCACCTTGGAGACTCTACTTTGACGGATCACACACAAATCATGGCTCGGGGGCAGGAATCCTATTCATCACCCCACAAGGAGACTCCATTCCTAAGTCTTTCTGCATAGCTTTCCCATGCACAAATAATGTGGCAGAATACGAGGCACTGGTTGCAGGACTTAAAATGGCAATAAAATGGAAAATCAGAACACTGCATGTCTATGGGGATTCTCAACTGGTCATCAACCAGGTTAATGATGACTACGACACAAAGGATGAGAAACTCATGCCCTACAAACGAATGGTTACCAGTTTTCAGACGTATTTTCATATGGTGACTTTTGAACAAGTTTCGAGAGCACAGAACAAAGCGGCAGATGCCATGGCTACAATAGGCTCTCTCCTCGACATTCCAAGCAATATGCCTCAACTGGAATTCCTAATAGAATAATTATTGGTCCCCGCCTATGACATTTCGGAGTCAGAGATGGTCTGCAAACTTGTTGGTCCTGACTCTCCCTAGTACCAAGATATTTATGACTACCTTAAGTCTCAAACCCTTCCACCTAGCATGTCCAATAACCAGAGAAAGTCCTTTATCCGAAAATCTGCAAGATATGCCATCGTCAGTGACACCCTTTACCGCTGTAGCTTTGATGACACCCTCCTTAGATGTCTCGACACCGACGAAGCACGTACAACCTTATGCGAAGTACATGAGGGTATATGCGGGTCTCATTCGAGTGGTCCTACTCTGGCCAAGAAGATAACGAGACTTGGGTACTATTGGTCGACCATTGAAAAAGATGCACTAGAATATGTCAGGACTTGTCGCCAATGCTAGATTCACAGTGACTTGATTCATGCTCCAGCACAAGAACTTTAGCCTATCACTTCTCCTTGGCCCTTCGCTTAATGGGGACTCGACCTCATTGGTAAGATCCATCCTACCTCGTCCAATGGCCACAAATTCATCATCACCGCCACGGAGTATTTTACAAAGTGGATCGAAGCCATCCCTCTGACATACATAACCAATAAACAAATATCCAAATTAATTCTTAACTACATCATTTTTCGGTATGGCCTTCCGCAATCCATCATCACTAACAATAGAAATCCATTTAAAAACCAAGACATTCATGAGTTATGTGAGTGATTTCACATCCAACACCATTTTTCATCTCCGTATTACCCACAAGGAAATGGTCAAGCTGAGGCATCAAATAAAACCATTGTTAAAATCCTCAAAAATACTATCAATGACGCTAGTTGTGACTGGCATATACAACTCAACCCTGCTTTGTGGGCTTACCACACTAGCATTCGTACGCCTACAGGAGCCACTCCTTTCACCCTGGTCTTTGGAGTTGAGGCCATCTTTTCCATTGAGGTTGAAATTCCTTCTTTATGAGTCTCCCTGAAGGGTCTGACCGATGATGAGGAGTATAGATAGTTGCGCCTGCACGAGCTAGAAATGTTAGAGGAAAGAAGGAAAAATTCCCTGAACCATCTACAAGCGTATCAGAACTGTCTTTGTCGCAGTTACAACAAGAAGGTTATGGTCAAGAAATTTGATATTGGTGATTTAGTCCTCATGCAGAACCCTAAGAACCAGGCTGACAGAGAAAAGCCAGGCAAGTTTGAACAAACTGGTTGGGTCCTTATGTCATCATATCTTCTTTTGGTTCTGGAGCATATCAATTAGCTACTCTAGATGGTGAACAATTGATAGAGCCTATCAATAGTCTACATCTTCAGAAGTTCTATGCATAAGCATCAAAAAGTTGAGCCAAAAACTTTAAAAATACAAAAAAATTGAAAAATGGTAAAAAATTGTTTCATTGATGAAAACATGGCAAACAGGGATCTTGGCGGCACCAAAAAAATAAGAAAAATGACAAAAATAGTAAAGAGAAATAATTCGTCCAATAGTGAAAACCTGGTAAACAAGCGCTTTGGATAAGTACCATGGTGAAAACTTGGCAAACAGGCACCATGCATAGTCAATCCTTGCTCGGCCATCTACTGTTACTTTATCTGCCTAGGCCTAGGATGGAACACATTTCCCATCACTATCACGACACTCACCATGACATCATACCCTTCCTCTCATGGTTGATAAATGATTGGCATCAAGTCCTTTATACTGTCCATCTAGTATCACATGCATATCCCTTCTTCATGTCCTTTAAAATTGGCTAAGTCCTGGACCTGACTAGGGGAAAAGTTTTATCATGTGACTATAGTGGGTATTACGCACGGTCCAGGCAATTGTAAAAAGTCATGAAAAAAGACAAAAAACATTGCAAAAAGTCTTGAAAAAAAAGACAAAAACATTGTAAAATTCTTGAAAAAAAAAAGACAAAAACATTGTAAAAAGTCCTAAAAAAGACAAAAACATTGCAAAAATTCCTGAAAAAAGACAAAAACATTGTAAAAAGTCCTAGAAAACAACAAAAACATTCCAAAATTTCCTAAAAAAAGACCAAAAACATCGCAAAACGTCCTGAAGAAAGACCTAAAAACTGAAAAACACCCTGAAGAAAACCACAACAAATGTCAAATTGCTCGAAGAACGCAAAAAAAAGTCACATTTCCTTAGGTCCATCATTTTAGTCAAGTCTTTGTCATTCATCTGAACTACGTTGTCTCTGTGCATTTGCTATGTAGGCAAGACTCATATTTGAGTCCCCGAGACGTTAGGTCAGTCCTTTTAGGTTTGTCAAAATAAAATCATGACTCAATCTTTGGTCATCAAGACAAAGTCATTGGTCATGTCGAACTATGAGGTCTCTGAGTGTATGACGTAGGCAAGGCCATCTATCGATGAGCCCCCGAGGCCCCACTAGGTAAGTCCATTAAGGTTCATGGCATTACACTGGCACACATGTCAAAGGTTTTTAAGTCAAGAAAAAATATTTTCCAAATGGGAAAAATCTTAAAACAAAGTATGGCAATCATTTATTCAAACATGACAATCACACCAGCATGACAACACTGACATGTGGTCAACACAAGTCAAACTCAGTCAAAACAAGTCAAATTATCATAACCAACTGTCAAACTGTCAACTCTTGGTGATCTTTTAGATGTGTCCTTCTAAAGAACAACCTCTGTCATTTATGCCTTAGGATGTGTCCTTCCTAGACATCATCACTATCATCTGACATTTTGAGGGATCCTCTTGACATCTAAGGATCGCTCCTCTCGACATCAATGTTCTTTTAGATGTGTCCTTCTGAAGAACAACCTCTGTCATTTATGCCTTAGAATGTGTCCTTCCTAGGAATCATCACTGTCACCTGGCATTTTGAGGGATTCCTTTTGACATTTAGGGATCAATCCTCTTGACATCAATATTATTCAGGATGTGTCCTTCCTAAATTTGGCAATCTTCGGCATTTCGTTATCTCGGCATCGTCAAAACCTTGACACCTTGGCATCTCGACATCATCAAACCTGAAATCTTGACATTAAAACACTTGGAATTCAAACACACTTGGAAACAAATTGGCATTTGTCTGTGGCTTTTTTATCATGTTACTAGTTTTTCAGCGAGGTCTTAACAACAAGATTTAGAGAAGCAGCAACATATCATGATGTTTGTCTTGTCTTTTGACACTCATGTTACTAGTTTCTCAATGATGTATTGACTACAGAAATTAGAAAAACGACATCTCATGATAATGGCTTTATTTTTCCCTTTTGGCAATCATGTTGCTAGTTTCTCAAGGATGTCCTAGAAATAGGATTTAGAGAAGCAATGATGTTTCATAATTTGTCCTTCTTGTCTTTTTCTGCTTGTGGCTGGTTATGACAAAAAGATTGGGGCAATCGCATTCTTGGTATGAGTCATAATCATCATTGTCTGTGACTGTTTCTCTCATGCGATGGTACAACCTTGCACACCTTGATCTATGTCATATCATGGTGTTTGTTGGCCATTACAATAATCTTCCCAATGATGATTAAGAGCAATAAATATTAAAGTTCTATGGTAATGTTTTGAAGGATTTGGTCTAGGAACTAACATGCATCTCCTTTTGTCTTGTCATCTTCTCTCGCCCATCTCATATAGGCATTGCATCCATATCATCATCCATATCTTTTGCACTAACATTTCTTTGTCTCTTCATATTCTAGTCTTCTCATCAATTTCTAAAGCACACCCATGTTCTTAGAACCTGTCTGTCCTCTCGAGGGGGCATACCGCTACCCTCCTCATCATTATTTCTCATCCTATTTTGCACTAGGGCATATTTTTGACTTATTTTCTTTGTCACAATGCGACATGCTACATTATGACAAAGAGGGGAAAAATGTAGACACATAAAACTGACCTAGGCCTACAAGCTATATTTTACCACTTTCGTCCTAGCATAATTATAACATTTAATTATGTCCTTGGTCCACATTCGACTATTAATTAAATAATTCATAATTATTTAATTAATTCATGTCTCTTATATTCTTCATGATTATTAAATAAATAAATTATATTTATTTATTCAATACGTCACTAAAGGTTTATTGTCATCTTACAATTAAATTAATTTCTTAATTTATTTAATTTCCTTCATTCACTTATGTCTTCTCGATTATTAAATAAATGAATTTTATTTATTTATTTAATATTCACTAATTGTCATAATTAAATGAATTTATTAATTTATTTAATTATCATTCATAATCCTCTAAATTAAATAATTATCTTTAATTATTTAATTGCCTAATTTGACATTTCTCTCATTTTAAATAAATTAATTATTTAAAATAAGCTCACATTATAAACTGTCACTTCCTTTTAGTAAATAATCTAAAAAGATTATTTACTGTCACACAAAATCCACATTTTGAATTAATTTTAATTCAAAAATGGTAATATTCTTCCATAAATCAAGTAATTGATCAAATTCTTGATTTTCTAAAATCTTCTTTTCTGTCCAACTCTTATCTTCTTGATTTTTCAAATCTCATAAATCAATGAGTCTTTATCCTCATGATTTTCGAAAATATTTATCTTTTTGACTAATTGTCACATTTATTCTCGACCGCTGATTTGATTTTCTCAAATGACATCTTGGCCACTCATTTCAGATTTTTTCCCTAACCCTAATTAGGGATTGTCACATGAAATCTCGTCCACTGATTTTAGGCTTTGTCAGCTTTCAATCTTGTCCATCCATCCAAAATTGTATTTTCTATAAAATGACAATTTTGCTCATATTTTGGGACCACCACTTCATTAATATAGACATTTATGCTTAGATTTTACTTTACATTTAGCTTATTTACTTTGATTATTTACTCATAGTCATTTGTCATAGTCATAGACATAGTCTTTTGTCATTCAAATCTTTCAAAACTTGCATAGGACATAGTCATAGTCAATTGCTCACACATACAAATTTGAGGGAAACTATCAGCAAGTTAGAAGGTGCTATGAAGGTGAATCAAGGAAGCTTCGATGAACGACAGGTATAATCGTTTTATTTATTTTTAGTTTCCTTTGTTCTTGATAGCTTCTTTGGGTTTTTCTGCTTTGATACTTGATAATCTAACAATCCAAAAATAACCCTTAGATACAGATACCCTGGGAAAACCCTCCTTCTTGAGGGAGAAAAACCCAGCAAAATATATCTCATATATATATGATGAATAAGAGCAAAAATCTATTTTACAATCAAATCCTTCTCAAGGGAAATTAATACAATGAATAATAGCACCTATCCTTTGATGCAAAGATCAATATGTTTCTCCTTGAAGTCAATCTGCTTCTACAAGATGGTAATCTATTGCTAAAGGACAAACTTCTACTCTATAGAAATGTGAATTGAAGAGAGAAAATACTTGATGTAGAAATGAATAATCACCACCTTACATATATACCAATCTAGGTGACTTTTCATTTAGGTCGGCTCCCTTAGAAGAAAAATATAAAATAATAATTGTAATATGTAGGCCGGCCTACCTTTAATTAAGGAGAAAATATCTCCTAAAGCTACCAAACACTAACAGTATTAAAACAGTTCACGAAATAGTTGCATGTTAGGTGTTTTATACCTCTTTGTATGACTGCTCCAAAATGTTTTTAATGCAATTCAACCCTATACTTTAAATAAAGTTTTTTATATTTCTGGTATGAACAAATATACTCTTTATTTTTCGAGTCAAAGTCCACGCAATAGATACAAAATGACCTTGGTCATTTATACCCTGGTGCACCAAATCTTTTTACTACACCAATAAGGATTGTTCAAAAATGCAAAGTCTCCAAACAAAGTGAAAGAAAATTCATCAATGACTAACAACATCAACAATTCTTCATTTCTTATTAACATTTTTGTCTTCTTACCATTTCCTTTGTCAATCCCTAGTGAATCGCATCAGCTTATCAAAAAAATTGGTTCATTATCCAGAATTTTTACCAAATTTTTTGAGGGGGCACAAAGCTATCCCGTATGGGGCATACTGGGGAAACTCTTACTCCTAGGGCATACTGAGGCAATGTTCTTTAAAGCAAAGCAACCAGTACTTTGTCTCAAAGAGGGGGAAAATGTAGACACCTAAAATTGTCCTAGCTCGGGAACTAGCATTTTAACACTAATATTCATCATTTACATCAAGAAAAACTCTAATTAACTCTATTGATTGAATAATAATACATTATTTAATTATTTCACTTTTTCATCATTTTCGAACAATTAAATAAAGTTCATTTATTTAATAAAATCCTAAAAACCTAATTTCTACTATTGATTGAATAATACAATATTATTTAATTAATTCAATTTTTTATCAAATTTGAAAAATTAAATAATTTTCATTTATTTAATCTAGTCATAATCTAACTTTATTCTTCCTAATTAATTAAATAACACCAATATTTAATTATATCATAATTAATTTTATTCCCCTAAGTTGATTAAATTATTAAATCATAATAATTTAATTAACTCACTTTCCCTCCAAATTTGAATAAATTGAATAAAACTATTCAAAGTATCATAAAAAATCAAATCAAACTAATGCAACTTTGTTTGCAAAAGTCAAACTTGATTTACATGTTCAACTCTAAAAAATAGAATTGATTAATTAAATCAATCAATCCCCCCTCATAAATTAAATAATATTAAATATTATTTAATCCTCTTTCAACTTCTACATTAAATAATTATTTCAATTATTTAATCCCACCTTTTCTAAATTCAATAATATTAAATATTATTTAATCCCCATTCAACATCATCCATTTAATAAATAATCTTTTATTTATTAAAAACAATTCATCATGCATGTTCCTTTTAAAATTAATTAATTAATTTAATTAATTATCTTTTCCACATGGACTAATTCTTTTTTTAGTTAACTAAACAATCTATTTAGTTAACTATTCAATTATCTTTCCCTGCATTATTCCCTTAAACATAACAACCACTTTCTCTCAATTGACTAAATAATCTATTTAGTTAACTGTTCATTTAATCCTTTTTCAACTTCTACATTAAATAATTATTTTAATTATCTAACCCCACTTGTTCTTCTAATTTAATTAAATGATTATCAGTAATTATTTAATGAAACAACTTTTCCCTTTCCAAATTAAATAATTAAAGGGTATGTGCAGGATCATCATGGAAAAAATAGGCCCTTAAGTGGCAATGAAAATTTAGAAAAATCAGAGTTAGGTAACTTGACATAAAAATTTGAATAAGTTATTTATATTATTTTAAAAATATGTAAGAATAGAATCTGTGGAAAATTGAATGTAGTTTCTAAACTACTAGGTTTTTTTTAAATCTATTTTAGGAAAAAATCTAAAATTTCAATGCGTATAATTCTAAGTTTTAGGAAAATAAGAAGTAGGTGTCCGCCTAACCACCCTAACCACAATAAAATGATAATATTTTTATAAGATTTTAGATATATAGAGGACTCCATGTCCGATGTGATTCATACTTTTTGGTAATTTTTTCTAAGTAAATAATTAATTATGAATTTTTATTACAATTTTTGAAAATATAAAACTTCTGTATGTCTAACCACCTTAACCTTAGTCAAAAAACTTCATTGAAATTCATTTTTTAATCCTATAGTATGCAAAGTATGAATGTAACACATGTTTTGATTTAAAAATGATACCGCTTGAAATCTATGATGTTTTTCAATTAACCTATTGAAATTAGGACTTTAGTCGTAATTCTAATAGAAAATGAATAATAATTATTTATTAAATTCAAAGTAAAGCATGATTTATATTGGTGGAAAGCTAAGAATATCCTTTACAAACCTTTTTTGTTTAGGGTTAAGGGTAGAGGGAGAGATATAGAGGGAGTGAGTGAGAGAGACCTAAGAAAGGGATAAGGGGTAGGAGGGAGATACTTGAGAGAGAGAGAGAGAGTAGAGGGTAGAGAGTTTAAGGATTAAAGGTTTAGGGTTTAGG
>VDFB02147502.1:0-35536 GCA_007258455.2 Sequoia sempervirens | reverse complement strand
TGTGTGAATCAAAAAATAGTTGTTTCCATTGGACGTAAACTTTCATATTAAATATTTAAATATAAAATGGAAAAAAATTTATACCATCTTGAAATAGATTTTTTATCTAGTGCATCATTTTTTTTTTGAAAAATTTAATGAGTTTTAGTATTTTTCCTTGGCATGGTAATGAACCTAATATTTTGTGTTGATAACCTAGTTTTAGTAAAAATAAAAAATAAAATATAAATAATAATTAAACTATTAAAATAAATATATTTTTGAAAACTACACTTATGAATCCACAAAAGAGTATTTTTTAAAAAAATGTTATTTACATTAGTAGAAGTTATTGAAACTTCAAGTTTTTCAAATAATTTTATTTTTTTGGTAAATTGGACTCAAAGTGGTGCTCCATATATTTTTAACCAACAATTTTAGTTGAAAAAGTTATGAAGTATCTAACTTAGCTAGAATGAATCTTCTTAGATTATATGTTTGACCAAAATTTATTTTTAGTTAGAAATACTTAAATTCAGTTGTGCTAATAAGTTGGCTAAAAGTGTGACACAACTTTGTGCTTTTACCCAAGCATGAAATGAAGAAAGGGAAAAGGGACAAATTACCTCCATGTCTACATCCCTGTCATCAATTTTTAAACTAGAGAGAATACAATATTTTGACATTACTTTATCAAAGGCCTAATCTATATTACTTACAGGCCCTGTATTGTATTCTCCCTTTTGTTACTCTCCATTGTTGTAGAATTTAGACCAAAATTGTACTAACCACCCTCTACAATAGCAGCCTAATCATCCAAGATATCTAGTATTTTTCTTTCCATGATTGAAATTCCTCTTCAGAGGGCCAATTGAATGTAATAACATTGCCAACCTTTTCTCTATATGGAGCATACTTAGTTACTACTTGGTTTGCCTCCTTATCAAATTTCTCCATGGAAATTCCTTCTCGGGCAAGCATATCCATGTTGTTCTTTAGCATTCTCATGTCAATCCCTTCACAAATTAGGGCTTCCTGCTTTGCAATTATATCACTTGTTTTCCCTTTCCAATCCTACAAAGATTTGATCTCACCATTTTCCTTCAAGATGTCAGGAAGGAGACCAAAATTCATCTATCAAACCCTCTGACCAACTCTCTTATTTTGGCCTCCAAAGGCTAAATCTTTCATCAGAATTCCTTAATTCCATTCACAAGTCTAAATGTAGGTTGGATATTTTCTTGCTTGTTTATATCATGCTTGGATCCCACAACCATTAGCCTTAAATCTTAGAGTCTAGGAATCTATTTTTCTATAAGTGGGATTGCCACTTCCTTGTCTCTATCAAAATTCTTCACAACATCAAACATGGAAGAATAATTAGCATGGATGTTGATCAATCTCTTATCAATTCCCTTGTTTAGATGCTCCAATACTGAAGTCATTCATATTGATGACAAGAATCTTTTTGTCATGTTGATTACACCTTTCTTCATATGCCTTCAACTTCTCAAGTAGATATTCTTTGCTAATTTCTTTTGTCTGATGTTCCTTTGATGTATTTGGCTCTTCAACTGAAATAAGCACATTTCCCATGCTATAGGGCATAATTGCCAATTAAGTATATATGTGTGAGGAGTAGGGGAAAAAGGTGTTTGTGCTTGTGGTGAAGAGGGAGAAGCATAATCTGTTTGCATGGGCACAATTATTTGTATATTTTTCATTTTCTCTTTTAATAGTTCCATTTTAGTTTGTAGCTCCATAATCTTTTGTTTGCATTTTCCATATTCAACCAATAAATCATTGTACATATTTCTAAATTTCCCCTTCTCTGTTGTCACAAATTCCACTGTTGCCTTTGTGAATTGAGCAACGTTTACTGACATGGTGGTAGCTTTAATGGAAAAGATATCAGATACTCTCTTTATAATCAATCCCCCTCTATAGTCTATAGATGGCTATACAACTTCTAGATTTTTTGTGTTTGAGGCTAGAGCCCAAATTTCCAATGTATCCCACTACTCACTAAAGGAAAACCCTTGCAGTGTAATTGGCGCTTCCTCCTCAGAATTGTACAAAGGCCTGTCATACCTCCTTACTGTGTTAAAATAAATGGTGGAGGCTAGGTCCCATTCTGGAAATAGGAGGAGACTGCTCTTTTTGACTAGTTCCCTTCCCTCTTGTGTTGTTATGCCCTGGAAACTTTCTTTCATCTCCTTCATGACTTGACCCTATATGACCTGATGAGGCAGTTCTGGGTGTAGGCTCCTATTCTTTGCAATCTTATTAACATATTAATCTTTCTTTTCTCTCCAAGAAAATTCCATGAAGGCTAAGGACTTGAAAAATGAGTCATCATCCATAAACTATTTACTAACCTCTTCCTTAACATCATCTTTGTTATTCATGCAAATGAGGTAGATACCTTGTTCAATCTAAGGCCCAATTGTTGTGGTACCATATCCCTAGGAGGAGAAGGCATACCCTGCTACATTTCTTCCTCAGTGATAAGTATTTCATCTTTAGAGTCCTCGGTATAGTCCACCAAGCCACTTGATTCAACCTTTTGTCTCTTAGGAGGTGGCTTCCTTGGTGGTGATGATTTCCTTCGGGTTGAAACAATAGCAATAATCATAGGACCAATTGATCGTGGAAGAGACAATGGTGGAATTTGATGTGTTGGAATGCACACTCCAAGTGTTATTAAGGTTGACACCTATAGGACACTTGTCTAATCATTTGTGCCACTTCATGGGGAACTTTTCAATCCACCTATGATGTGGATTGCCTCATCCTTGCCTATATAAGCAAGGATTTATACTCATTACATTTGGGTCGACTAAATACAATAGTTGCATATTGTTCATTGTGCTTGTCTCTTTATCTCCTAGATCACCTATTTCTAATATGGTATCAAAGGTGGATGGAGATATTTTCAAGTCTCAAGCTGTGAACAATTTCATTGTTTTTAGTTAAAAAATTGTGAATGAGAAGCCATTTTTTAATTTTCCAATGAATTTGGCAAAGGGGTTCATCATAATGGGGGTTTCATTTTCTGTTTTTTATCTTTTATTGAGGTTTGCAAGACATAAATTAATCTTTTCTTCTTAATCAACCTCATGGCAATAAACTTATAAGAACTCATAGAAAATAAGCTTGTAAACACACTCATATAAAGTGTCATAAATACTGAATGTGTGAAGGGAATTTGGAAAAATATTGTACATACACTAAATTATAAAGTGTAATGGGGGCATACGCCATCACAACATGAATTCTTGTGATTGTCACCTCATGTGAGTGTGCCTTGGAGCATACCTTGTACATCTCTACATTCCTTACACACTCTCAATCTTAGTTGTTATGCCTATATTATCTTAGCATTAAGGGGGGACTATGATTTGTTATGCTAATGCTTCTTTCAATGAAGAAAAATCTTCTTTTTGGAAGGCCTCATGAACCTTCTATCTTGATCTCTCGAATGGGGGATTATTTCAATGGATCACAGTTTGAGATTCTAGTACTCCTAATCACAGTACTATCTATATAATCGACTTCACAGAGTTTGATAAACTTTGTGTACATTGGTTGAGCAGTATTCATATGTTCACTCATGTAGTGTTTTGTGTCTCTCATCTTGATCCACATTACTTGGATATTCGTTGATTCTAGTAGACACCAGTTCATCATCGGTATATTTTACAACTTCAACATGCCTTGGGAGTTCTTCATCATTGTGTTCCTATCATCAAGGAACATATTTTTCATAAGGTCTTAAATCCTTCTTTCTCTTTTTGGACAAGATTTTTGTTCCCACTAGGTTTTCTCCTTTACTCCACTGTATGAGAATGCATTGTACATGGGTACCTAACATGGCCTCTAGGTGGGACCCATTTCTATCTAATTATACTTTTGTGATCTCCCCAAGTATCACTTAAGGGGGATGCTAGTGTGAATATTTAATGTATTCACTATACTTAAGTGTACTTAGGTATATGAGGTTAGACAACTTATTGTCTAACCGAATGTACAACACTTTAGACCTCTTGAGGTTACCAACTCATTTAATTAACCTCATGCACATACCTTTTGTGGTTGGAATACTTTCTAACTCACCTCAAAGGTCACTCAACCGTTGGCACACAAGGTTGATGACTTGGTCATGGAGGTTGTTGGTTTGCACACTCCAAGTGTTCCTAAGCTTGACACCTATATAAAACTTGTCTAATCATTTGTGCCACTTCATGGGGCATTTGTTAGTCCACCTATGATGTGGATTGCCTCATCCTTGCCTATATAAGCAAGGCTTTGTACTCATTAAATTTGGGTCGACTAAATACAATAGTTGCATATTGTTCGTTGTGTTTATCTCTTTATCTCCTAGATCTCTTATTTCTAATAATTATCATAATTTGCACATACCCTTCTCTGAGATAGTGAGTCTAATCAGGTCTTTTGTATCTTGTTCCTAAAGTTGTCTTTGCTTCAGTGTTTGCAAGTCAATAGGTAGTGAGCCTTAAACTTCATTGTAACCTTTTTAAGCGGTGATATTTTATATTGTGAGTTAACTCTCACCATGGTTTTCCCTCATTAGGTTTTCCATGTAAAAATATTGGTGTTATGGTGTGGTGCATGTTTTCCTTTTTGTTGTTCTTTCAGTTCATGTGATGTGATGTGTTATCTACATATGGGAATGTTTTATTTTTAATATATGTTGATTCACCCCCCTCTCGGTATTGCTTTATGTTCAATAGAGATGGTGTAATTTAGGAAGAAAACTTGAGAGTGGGGTTCACCATCAGAGAAGAGGGAGAGGGTTCGCCATAAGAGAAGTGGTGAGATGATTCACCATTAGAAAAGGGTGAAAGAGAAAGAGAGGAAGCTCTAGATAAAGAATGAGTCAAAGTTGGATATGAGCAAGTAATTTCTAGAAAGAGTGGAGGTGTTAGCTAAAAAGAAAAGAGGTTATAGCCCCAGAAGATGCAATACACTTTCGTCAACTTTTGTAGAGGGTAGTTGGATGATTGGAGAATATTTATAGTTTGGAAATGCCAAAAACCAAAGAAAGAATGTGAGAATAAAGATTATCATAGAATTACCAGTTAGTATTCTTGAAGAAGAATACTATTGTAACGAACGCATTTTGTAACTGTGTAGTTCATATTTAAATAAATTAAATAAGGTTTCATTGTTTGATGAATTTGTGTATCCATTGTATTTTATTAGCCACAAGATCCACCAATGAATTTGTTTTCACTATGTTTGGTGGTGCAATCAGTTAAATTAGTAAGTGATAGGTTGTGGTTTCTTTCTCCACTATAAAAGCATAGTACATGACAACAACTCATGCTTGTTAGGAACTCATATGGCTTAAGAGATTATGTTTAGATGTTGAGCTAGAGGAAGGAGTTATTATGTTTAATTGCAATAAATAGAGTGTCATATGTTTGGAAAAGAACCCAACCCTTCATGCGAGGATGAAGCATATTTTTGTCTAGTACCATTTTGTTTGAGATATGGTAGAAGATGGAAGGGTGATGGTAGAAAAATTTGACAGTTTGAAGAATATTGTAGATCTACACTAATTAATCCACTAAGCATAGGAAAATTTATGTCATGATATGATTCTATGGCCGTCTCAACCCCTACCAACTAGATAAATGGTGTTGATACTTCCTTTTGTCTTGCAATGTGTTTGACAAGTGGGAGAATTTTGGGGTTAAGATTAAAAAAGGTGAAACTTTTGGATATAAAATGGAAAGACTCAATTTTGGGCTATAATCTTAGTTTCTAGCCAAAATAAAAGTTCTTGATTGCTCAACACCTCTTATGGGGTTCCCATTGAGTAGATATCTTAAAATATTTTAATTTTTAAAAAGGGTCCCAATTAGCCCATCGAATCAAAAGTAATGGCCTCTAGAAGTTTGTGTAGGAAATGGAAAGATTTGTTGGACATATAAAAGAGTTGTAAAGTTACACCTATTGACCAACCAACGATGTGTATTATGAACATCGTAAGAATTTTTTTTGGGAGATAATTTGGGTGCCACTTTTGGGTGGTTTTAGCTTATGTGCTTCTAATTACCTTTAGATGGTTTCATGTTTTGTATCTCATATATATTAGGTGCTTGAGATGGAGATTGAGTGTAGAGTTTTGTAGATACTATTTAAGCTATAAGAATTCCTCAAAATCTTTGGTTGGTGGTACTCTTGTGAAGGCTTACTATGCAAGTGTATTATAATCATGATTTATTGAATAATACATTGAGCTTATTTAGAGTGGGGTTTTTCTCCCAAAAGGTTTTCCCAAGTACACATATGTTATGATATTTATTGTTTGTTTTCTATCTAAATGTATTTACTCTTTCTATAATTGTCAAAAGATTAAATTTTGTGTAACACTCTCAAAATATTAGTGTATGAAGCATTTTTTTGTGCCCTTCTTCCTTTCATCCAAGGCATCCATAGTAGAAAATAAATTATGTGAAAACTCTTGAATGAGCATCTATAGTAGAAAAGACATTTAATGTGTCATTAATTGACATCAAGTAATATCTAGACATGAGAGGACTAAAGAGGATATCTAGTGCCTTCTTCAACTTCTAGAAATATAACAAAATCAAAATTTCCATCATCTACATATATAGGCCACCCACATGCTTACATAGATTGTTTTGAAATATTTCCTTAGAGTTATAAATTCAATCAATCTACATATATAGGCCACCTACATGCTTACATAGATTGTTTTGAAATATTTCCTTAAGAGTTATAAATTCAATCAATCTATGGATCTTGGCTCTAGTGACTTGACCAATTCTTAAATGATGTCCATAGGCACCAAATTCTATATAAGCTATTTATAATCAAAGATCATAATTAACATGATTAGATAGTCTTTCTATGAAGAGTTTATATCAGAGTTTAAATTGAAGGTGGTTAGGATAAAAATGTGATATCTAAGATTGAACCATAGTTTTTTAAAGATCCTCTCAACCAAACTAAAATAATTATATAAAAAAATATAATTTTATAATAATAATAATTTTTTTTATATATTCATAAAATTAAATATATCTATCCTCATTTATTTTTTAAATAATAATTATTAACTAATTATTATAAAAAATTATTGTAAATTAATTATATTTAATTGTTTGCATCCATTTATTATCATAAATTATTTATGCAAAGTATTTATATTTCTTAGAAGTAACTTTCTATAAATTAAAACATGAAAATGTGGAATATTGGATTTGATTGAATGGATTGTTGTTATGGTAGGAAAAAATTGACATCCTCCTCGAACTTTTAAAAGGACATGAGAAAAGTGGAATATACGTTTATCCTTAAATTAGGGGAGAGGGCCCATAGTGGAGTGGGCTTCAATAGTGGGGATAGAAGTAGTCCTCATTGGGCTTCATAGTGGAGCATCTTAATATCCAATTGCAAAACACTTTTTATCCATAAAGTACACAAACTGACAAATCACGTGATGCCACATCAATGCACCAATAAAACATGACTTAGTGCACCACTATCGGTCTCACTTTTGTTTTAGCCTTTTTTAATACCTTAACAAAAAAACATTCTGATGTGGCATCATACTTGATGATGTGACCCTAAAATTAATTTTTTTAAGCAAGTGAGTTTCCAAATAAAATGCTGTACAAAATTGAAACTGTTTTGAAATTCCATGTAGAATCTTGAGAAACAAGAAATTAGGGTGCTGCACTATAAGACCCTCTCCCCTAACTTTACAATAACATGCCAGCTCTGAGGACGGGTCCTACATAAACATCCGACGCCTACGATTTATCTAAGCGCCATATGGATGAGAATGCTTTCCACGCCATACGGAAAGTGGACAATTATCTGGCTTTGGAAATGATCTCCTCAGCAAACGCGTTCAAATTATTGTAAGACGAACCTCTTTCGCTGGCAGCGCATTTTACTAATTCTCGCCATTTCAAAGCATTGTTTCTTAGCTGCTTTCCCTCTTCGCTTTCCATGGCCTTTATGATACATCTCTCCGTCTCCTCCCTTCCCACGACCCCATCATCTCGCCTCTTCATTCTCACTCCCGTCTTCCAAACATCCATCACAAACTTGGAATTAGTGGGCTGATCGGTCCAAACTCCCAATGTGAGCATGGGAACGCCCAAGCTGAGAGCATCCATCGTGGAATTCCAACCGCAGTGGGTCATGAACACCCCCACAGATGGATGAGACAGCACCTCCAGTTGAGCACACCAATCCACCACCAAACCCCTTTCCTTGGTTTCCTCCATGAATCCCGCCGGCAATACTTCCGCAACGTGACCGTGTCCTGGAGGGGCCCGCATCACCCACAAGAAGTTGTGTCCACTTCGTTGAATTCCCACAGCCAGTTCTTGGATTTGTTCTGTGCTTAAGACCAGGATGCTGCCGAACGAAATGTATAGAACAGAGAGCAGAGGCTTCTTGTTCAGCCATTCCATGCAGTCGGCCGCCTTCCAGGGATTAGCCCCCACTTGCTTGTCCTCTGACTTTTGGTCCTGCAGAAAAGCGGAGGGTATGGCAGGGCCGATTGGAAGGAAAGGAAGAGAGGTTGATTTTATGGAATTGATGGTTTCAAGCTCTAGCTCATACACAGTATTGGCAATCACCCACGAGGCATCCTTCACGCTCTCCAACTGTCGCAGATAATAGTTGAGGAATCCGCTTGTTCCCATGAACGCCGAAGGTAAATCGGACAGTTTCAGCTCAGGAAGACCGGGGATGGAGACGGTTTGAGGCATTCTGCTACAATCCCACCCCTCTCCTGGAAAACAAAACCATCACAACTTTTCAAATGAAAGTTAAGTGGTGAGAGTTAGAGGATCAAAAAAAAGAGAGAAAAACAACTGAAAAAACCAAAACATAATTCAGTTTTCATAAAAAGATAGCACAGAGGTCGGAATCAGACCGTTTTGATAGTGCCGATAAATTGAGAAAACAGCGGCAGACTGTGTCCAAAACAGAGCCTGAGGAATCTCCAATTTATTTGCAACATTGCGAACCCACGGAAGAAAAGAATTGTAAATGATGCAGCAGACTGGAGGAGCGTCCCCAATGGCATGGAATCGGTGGATTAACTGTTCGAGTCCCGAGCCGTCCATGTTGTCCTGCATGTGCTTAAACACTGCGGGATTGACGTTTGAGTCGAGAGTTGAATCACCTTCGGGAAGACCGTCCGGAATGCATTCAAAGCGTATATCCAGCTTGAGCCGTTCCAGAGACTCCCTGGCCTGTATTACTTTGCGATGATTGAAGTTAAAAGTGACGAAGGTAACGAGCAGACCTGTGGAGGCCAAGGTCTTTGAAAACTGTAGCATGGGATTGGTGTGGCCTGTTGCTGGGTATGATATCACCACTACGTGTCCCTTCCTCTTCCTCCCATTCATATCTTCCTCTTGAAAGCATAACACAAGCAGAGAAACAGAGAAGAGCCAAACAGAGAAACAGATACGAGTGGCTGCAAAACAGAGCACTTAGCTCTCTGTATTCATATCCAATTTATAGAAAAATACACAATGAATTCTACGGCTACTAAGTCAAGCAGTTAGCTAAAACATTTATTGAAAGAAGGTGGCTTGATCAGATAAGAAGATGGCTTGCACAGTTGTAGGCCCTATCATGGTCAGTGCTGACAGAGTTAATTTATTCTAACACCTCCTCCCTCACTTCAATGCCTGCACAACCAGAAAATCAGAAGCAGAACTCAAATCACGGCTCCTTACCCACTAAAGAGCAAATTATATTGGCACGTTCTTGGACTTCCACACTCACCAATTTTATATGCATTACAGTTTTGAATATCAACTAAATCTGCACGCTTTGACTACAAAATTAACTTGAATGTTTTTTTAAAATCTAAACTTGTATTGATTATCAGAATTAATTTACTCATAATATACATTTTGAATACAGTTTTAGAGCTGAAGATTATTTTTCTTAGGCAAAGAAGGAATTGAATTATCTAAATCTTAGCAGCAATTGACAATCTATGAATATTATATTTGTCCTATATTTGATGTTAAAATACATTATTAAAACAAATGTTATCGTTTTTGTTTACTTGGATGCAATTTCTCTTATCTTCGCTTTAGCAAGTTGGTGATCAAATATTTCTTAATTCGTATTTCGTAGACACCTCAAGAGTTGTAGGGAGAGGAGGAAGAGGAGAGGGTGGAATGGTGTGGATATTATCAAGTTTTCATAAATGTGTGCAATTTTTTTATGGCTGCTGTAAAGAGTCTGTAAAAACATAGATGAAATAAGAAAAAATATAAATAAGTAGTAATTAGTAGCTATATACATTTGTTTAATATGATAGGGAAAAATATCTAAAGCTGAAGATTAAATACATTGAGAAATGCAGAAGATTCATTCAGTGTGACCTTGGATATCATAAATGTTTAAGGGCCTTTCGAGGGAGATTATAGGGCCTTTCGACTTCTAATACAGATCTGATGTACCCAGAATACAGTGCTCTAATATGAGCATAAAAATGTCATCTCATTTGCCAAAGCTCAGTTGCCCTCCTTTATTTGTTGACTTCAATGTCTGGGTCTAAATTTAGAATTAGGTAATCACCAGATAGCTGTAATGGTCCTTTAAGGTGGTTAATGTTTGAGAATGACCACCTATCTAAGATAAGGGGTCATGCATCTATGATCAGGGCAGTGGAAGAAAGCTATACCTCCCTTGAACATATTGTGATTCTGACTTTGCTGCATTGTTTCTTGAGGCAACATGAATAAAATTAGGTTCAATCAAATGTTGCACAGAAAATCTGTAAGAGAGCTAGTGTGTCAGTTGCAGCTAATACTTTGTGGAACTGGACACTACTGCAACATGAGAAGTGGGGACATAAAAATCATCTAGAATGAAGATTGAATATCCAATGAATGCAACAAATTAAAGAGCTTGGGAAACCTACAATGAATAGGGTTATGAGGCACAGTAGTTGCTGAAGGTTTTGCAAATGTTGTAGCACTTTATGGAGGCCTAATTGTAAAGGAAAACCCTTGGTTAAGTGTAAAAAAAAATTTCAAAAAATATTAAACAATTTTATTTAAATCCAAGGCATAGAAAACATAGTTTACCACTACATTACTGTTAAATCCTTTGGCAGTAAATAAAAAGCACCAAATTTACAGCCTTTGGATATAAAGAGAAAGAACAAAATAGGCAAGAAGAAGGTAAAGCTAAAGAGGAAGAATAAAACAAGCAACAAAAAGATGAAAACAGAAAATGGGGAATGTCACCATAAGTTTCATCCGGAAAAGCAAATTTATTTAGGTGAAGCTACTGAACAATTTTGTGCAGAACAATTTACAATTAGAAAGATTAAAAAGCACATATATGTAGTATTTTGCTTTTAAAAGAGGAACACAGTGAATAAGCAAAATGTCAAATTCAGAAACTGTGCAATCAACACAAAATTTACACTTGAAAAATAATATTCAAACAGATTTAATACATTTTGAAAGATACTACATATCAATTTACACAATTTTAAAGAACAAAATTCACTGTTGTAAAGAGGTGATAAAAGTACACAAGAAAAAGGTCCAAAGGTTTTTTTGAAACAAGGGAAATCAGCACAAAAAGTCTTCAAATCAACTTAACTAACATCTTGATTACATGTTTACGATAAAATAAATTCCATACGAAATTTAATTTGAGTATATTCATTACATTGACAATGATTGGCATTGTATGAAGCTGGAATTATGATCGTTCATTCCTAATATCTATAGTCTTTACATAGGCCCTTTACATGTGGTGGTTTTTTCATCTACCTACCAATGAATGATGATTTGTCCTTAATTACAAATCTCTGCCAAAGTTGGTTCCTGCCATGCAGTTTTTTTATGATCATGTAAGAAATTTTGTGTCATTATGGCACTTGTCTCGAATCTATGGTTTTAATACACAGCTTATATATTCCAAAATTTAAAATCAATAATTAAAAAAAAAAACTATGCTATAGTTTATATCTATGGTCTTCTATCCTATCTATAAAATATTTGATCAATAATTTTCCATGATTTCCTGCGATATTTTGCTGCCAGTTTGTTACAGTTCTGAGTTTTAGCACCAATAAATAGAACTTAGATTGAGCATTGTGTCAAACTTAGAAACATGCATGTATCAATTGGGCCATGGAGTCAAAATTAAAACTTATCGTAGTGCAGCCCAAAACAATTCTTATTTTTTCTTTTAAAAACTGATAGCTAAGTCTGGGAACAGTGGAGGCTTTTATGGCATATGGAGTTTTTGATAAGTATAATACCTCTTTCAACCAATCTCCAAATCCTTCAAAAAATTTGGCTGTATAGGCCACACAAACTGTAATTAAAGTTTAACTGGATTAACTGCTTCAGAAAATTGTAATGGATTTTTCAAATGCAAGTTTGAAACTTTGACATGCATGTGTGCTCTGAGAAAATTCAAATCTGCAGTGTAAAAATGAGGGGAAAATAGAAGTACTTATAGACAAAAATGCAAAATAAATTGTGTGCTTAAAGGCATCTTCAAAGGTATGCTAGTTTTTTAGTAAAATTGGCGATCACATAGGGATTAGATTGCCTTTGTGTCTGGTTTGCAATTATTTGCAATTTTATTTAGATTTTTGCTTCCATGGTTGTAATCTACATTTTACATTCTGGAACAAATTGTCTCAAAAATCATGTCAGATGTTCTATAATTATAAGAAAGCATTAGAAACAATAAAACACAACCCAAAAATTAAAAGAAGGCCAAAACCTAAGCTGCCAAAGTCTGCAAAAACAACAAAAAATGATCAGAAACTACAGTCTGCACCACTCCAAATGTTTACTTTTAGTATAAATATAGAAAGGTTGCATGTTTGGAATGAACAGATTTATTCTATTAATCTAAGGTCTTAATGGAATACCAAACCTAATAAGAAAGAAATAACATGTTATAATACTGGTGCATGCTCTATCCACAAATTTGAAATTTAAAATTTGTGATTTACAAAACAAAAGGAAGCATATAAACTAAGAAAAGTACTGGAAAATTGCACAGCATGCCAACTACTGCAGGTCCATTGGAATTATATAAGAATCTGAATCATCAAACTATTACTCAATGGTTACCGATGTATCCAGCCAAGAAGAAAACAATTAATCAATTACCAATAGATAATAGCAGGGCATTCTCATGGCTGTCAAATGAATGTGAAATGATTCAAACAAATTACAAACTGAAAATATAGAACAAGACACATGGAAAGTAATCATCACTGGATATGATGAAAATGGCGTAGTGCTAAATTGCCAATTCAATGAACCGCATTTTTTGCTCTATAATTGCACAATTGTTTTTTGCCTATTTGCATCCATCCATACAACAATGGAATTGTTGTAAGAATGATTGTAACAAAATTGCCAAAAACAGAGCATAGGAAGTATGTTTTCCTAAATTGATTTGTATTCTTGAATAAGCTGGGAGACTCCTGAACTTTTCTTGGACATGGAAGAGGGTGGGCAGAATAGTTGTTTGGAAGAAACGTTCACCATCACCAACAAAACTTGTGGCTGGAAATTGGATGTGGATCCTTCAAAGAAGGATGGTATTGTTGATTTGAGTGATATAAATAGCGCCCATACAAGTCAGGTTAGATTAAAAATTTCCCTATTGGAATCTTTGGAGAATTTCCCCTCAACCCATCACAAGATGTACATGCCTAAAGCATATAGCTACAGTTACAGCCAAGAGAAGCAATCTGCTTCAAATGTGGCCATGAAGACAAGTCGATTCCAATCTTCAAGTGGACATTTGTTTTTATTTGCAATATTATTGACATAAAATATGGTTGTACTGTGGCAAACATATCTTGTGTTGTAGCCATGTGATGTGAAGCTCTATAATCAAGAACATAAGTCCTTGTAGTAGGCACAACAATTGCAATAAGTGTCTTGCCCTTTCCTTCATTACTCAGAGCTCTTTAAATTTAGTAAGGTGAAAACCCCTCTTTCCATTCCATTATTTAATGGAATTAACTGAATAAAATTGAACCTAATCCTGTTTATGAGGATTGAGAATGTAGGTTGGTGTCATTCTCAATTTTGTTTGAATACCAAAGGTTTATCTTTTTTCAGCAAATGAAAATCTGTTATGTGAGCAACTGCCGTTGCATGGGCAGCAGGGGAGCCCCTTAAGATTGAACAAGTCGAAGTTGCAAATGAAAATTTTAATCCTGACTTCCATTGCCCCTCCGCACAAAGTTTGGCAACATGTTTAGGAATGAGCACATACCAAAAATTAATCCTAAATAACCGGAGATCAAGCAAATATGAGAAATATGTAAAATCAGGCAAGGATCCAGTTTAGGAAAACATTAGGATCAAGATCCTTATGCAACTGTTGCTTGTATCTGGAACTTAATTCAAGCAGCTCAACTCTTGCCACGTGTTGTCAGGTTATTACATCAGAACTAAGTCTCCAAAGCAGCTCCATCCCACAACGCCTTACCACCAGGCAGGATTTGATACAGCAACCCCAGTTGGTAGATAGATATTTAGTATATATGTAGCGTGTGGATACTGAAAGTAAGCATAAATTATGTATTTACGAAATATGTAGGTACACCCAGCCAAATACTGTTGGTAATGGAAAGAAATTTGAGGGAATGTGAAGAAACATTAACGAAATCTTTCAATGGGGTGCCTGTAATATTGTCTTTTGTACGGCTTTTTGAATGTATGCCCCTGTATCATGCAATTATCAAGGAATCTTGCTCATGGATACTGCTGAAATATGTGTGCCCGAGAAAGGAATATTCCCTCAGTCTGAGTATACAATACAAATCCTGACCCCTGCTTTAAAATGGATATAATAAAGAGGATGAAGTTTTATTTTTGATTCACAGGTTAAAAGAGTATCACCCATTTCTCACCATAACTGGTGGGATTTTGATAAAAATTTCACTCTTTCAATTTTTCATCCAGAGTATCTTATGAAACATCTTGTTGGATTTGGAAACAAATTATAAATCAGTTCAGCATGCAACAGTTAAACACATAAATTTAATTTGCTCTTTAAATATTATACAATAAGAATGGAACTTATGAATTTAGATTAACTTTTAATTGTAAAGAACGCACGGTGCTATAAATAGTTGGCCCAACCCCTCAAGCAAGCAACAAATAATTAATCAAAACAGCAGTGCTTAGTAATAAATTAAGTGTTCCATTAGCAACTTTCTTTTTAATGAGTATGAAGGTGTGGTATATTTGAGTTTCCCATCATTCAGTATAGAAGATATCATCCCAGGTAATTAAAAATGCTGCAACTTAAAAAACTGAAGCATATGGAAGACATAGAAAACCCAAGAGAAATTTTAAGAAATGAAATTCAAATAGGAGTAAACAAAAACAAATAACATTAACAATAAAAACAAACAAATAACATCTATTCTTCAATAGTCATAAAACTAAAATTAGAATTTAGCTGGAAATATGATTTTCCAAGAATTGGTCATACATGTAACCAAAATTATAGCGATTTGCTGAGCCTGTTGATTAAATAATTTACTTATCGTATAAGTTTTTGAAGGAGATTTATATGGGCATCTACTCCTTTCTCTTCTTCGCTTTCCAATTGCTCGGCTGCATAGATCACTTTTTCCATTATTCACCGCCGCTCTGTGTAGTTTGGATGTTGAATTGTCTGTCGCCGGAAAGCGGCTAAAAGTCACACAATACAAAATTAATTTCTGTCGTAATTAAATCCAGTAGTCCATTTGTCAAAACCGATGCCCTAATTTGCCCCTATCACCACAGCAAGAGTTTAGCTGTTCCACCGCCCTTAAATGCATCATAAAATTACTTTCTCTACTATCTTGTACTTCGGCAAAATCATTATTATAAAGCACATAAGCCTTGCTTGTAGCCGTTGGTTTTACAACAATATAAGCAGAAAAATATTGAAATTTGCTTCTACCAAATCAATTTTCCCAAGTGCAGTGCTGAGTATTTCACCGCACCAAAAGTCGGTTAGGCTTAACCGGATATTCTAAATTATTTAAAAAATAATAATTATCAAAGAATTTGGTATTCCAATTCCCATTTAGCTTTGAGCTCATTTGATGAATATTTCAAAACAATAATACATCGATTAAAAGAGAAAAAAGCTATCGATAGTGTTTAGTTTAAGCTAATCCAATAAATATATTAGTATGACGGCACACAAATGGAACTTGGCCTCTGTCAAACCTGAAAACTTTGTGATGCCATTGACAACACTTGGATCCGCCGTCTTTTGTTCCAAAGACCTCCAGATATGGTTCTTGAAGACACCAAATCGATGGGCCTGCTCCTCTGGCCTCGATTAGTTCTCAAATCTTCTCACAAAGCTCGCAAAGGGCACCTCTGGATTCAACAGAGCATTCTGGACATCAAAACTGCCTAGACCCTCTCCATCTTCATCTGTCACTTCACGAATAATTTGCTCTGATGCCTTACACGGGCTGGTAAATTACTTGCAAAAATCTCTGAAACAAAGCAATAAAAAACAAATCCTTACGAAAAATAACCGGAACTATAATTTAGCAAGAAGTTTCTCATCTACCAAACAAAGCAAAAGTCATAGAGAAATGCCAGACGCGGTATAAAGGAAATGGTAATGAGTCGTGCCTTGGACTTGGTAACAACCTGCTGCTTGCAAATGGACCGGTGTATTATTAACTTGGGCGGCGGAGAAAGCTCGATTTTGAACAGCAACGCAAGGAATGATCGGCGTGCAGTTTTCCATTGCGTCAGACTGAGGAATGACCGGCGGTACGCGAAATTTTTCAGGCCAATTTTTCAGGCGTGAGACAATTCGGGTGGGCTATGCCCACAATAAATAGCCTATCGGCTGACTATCGGCTAATAAAAAAGTAAGGCCATGAGCTTCATGTTTGTCCCCTTACGTTTTTTCCATAATTTTAAGCATTTCTTATCATTTTAAAGTTTTTTGCTTTTTAAATATATGTGTTATTTATTTATCATTTGAAATAATAATGATGATTGATAATTTGGGTTTGAAGAAGATCTAAGATGTAATGAATCTCAATCTTTATATATAATTTTTTAATTGGAAAATTAAATTTGTCATAATTTATATGGTATTGTAATTATCACAAAATAAAGTAAGGGAGAACATTGAGCAAGACTAAACTTCCAAACAACTTCCTTTCTTATTTCCTTTACCATTCTTAATCTATTTGATCCAAAAATGGATCCATTTTTTGTACTCTTTGGAACGATTCTAAGCAATGGTTAGATTTCTTTAATCTTGGAGTATGTGTAGGATGGAATGAGACATTAATGTACAAGGTATCATTGATGAGAAATTATGGGTATTTTAAGATAATTTGACCTTCGCATATCCTAGCGTTTGGCAGCCATGTTCCAAGGTCTTAAATTTACATCTTAGAACTCATGATCATTTTTTCTTCATGTTGTAAATTATGGTGATGTCATCACATGATCAATGAAGTCTTCATCTTGTGTTTCTTTATTGGTGTGTTTGGAAATTGTGTGGTCATTGCATGGTGCTTTCATGTCACTCTAGAATGTTGGCATGGGATGCTACAACATTTTGATTATGTACATGTACAATTAGGACATGCATATGTTACAATTGCATCAAAAAACAAATTTGGACTATATTTTGTCAACTAATGTCATAATATAAACTTTGGGACATTAAAAAGAATCTTGTAAACAATTTTGTAAGAGAGATTGAGCAAGATGATTGGCCTCTAGTTGCAAATATCCTCTAGATTGATGCAGGAGCATTGAAGCTCACAAATAATCATACATCACCAAAAATATATTTTATTTTCATGTTTAATTTTTACATTTTGGTGTAGGTTGGAGCTTCAAGAGCATATTTTGGAGTGTTTGAAGGATCTAATATTCTTTTACCAATACTAGGACTTCATTTCAAAAAATCAGAGGCAAACTTGATGTTTTTAATGGAAAAGAGGGATTTTTGGAAAAAAATAAAAAAATAACCCTTCAATTACCAAAGGAGCACGAGTTGGTTTTGTATTTTATTCATTTTCCAAAGGCATCTACAATAGCAAGGCGCTTGATATGGTGAAGCAACAATAACAACACATTTTGGAAGTAAAACATTTCTTTATTTCATTCTTTGTGAAGTAATTTCAAAGGTCAAGTTGAGGGAAATGAAAGGGTAGATATCGGTGCCACTTTGTGGTGCTTGCAATGGTGTGAGAATATATAAAATATACTTTAATGGTGAAAAAATAGCAATCAATAGCAGCAAGGTTGGAGAGATAACTTGTAGGTTGCTCTTGAGAGTTGCATAAGAAAGTGCAACAAATCAACTTGTGAAAAGAAGAGGAATAGAAGAAGAGAAAAAATATTTTGTAGGTGTGTTGTAGATGTTCAAGGTAGCCTATAAGAGTTGTATAATGATGGGAAAAATCATATTTCAAAAGATGAGTGAAGCCAAGAGGGTGCGAAGGCATGAGGATTTAAAGACTTGCAGCACGAGGTGTCTAGAAAACATTGTAAAATTTCTAAATTTTGTTTCTTGTTAGAATCCTCACTATGTAAATTTTTTTGAAGAAGATTTTTCTATGAATATGCACATGAAACTTTTGATAAAGCTATGTTTCAAACTTTTTTTGCAATATATATGCTTATGTGAGTTAGATGACATGTTAAGGTTGTAAGATTGGCTATTTTAATAAGATATTATCATTATTAATAATCTTTAGCTATCTTTAGCTATGAATTTGATATTATCATTATTAAATAATCTTACCTATATCTTTAGCTATGAATTTGATATTATCATTATTAATAATCTTACCTAAAGAATTTGGATTATAAGCTTCTAAGTAAACTCTATATAGATCATTACCAACTACATATCATAAGGCTTTGTAGTATTCATAAGAAAATTCATTATATATTGAAAATTTGTTATTATTCATGAACAAAACCACCTCATGAGATCATCTTGGCTAAGAAGGTTCTCAAATAGAACTCTTTAAGAAGGAGTGACTTAACATTATTGAAGATCATTAACTTGCTCAAAAGTGGAATCATGTGATTTGAAAATTTGTTCATAATGACAAACAAAAAATTGAGTAATATCAATAAACTCAATTAAGAACTATTGATCTTCTTTAATACTCTTAACTATTTGAAAACTTTGACAAACTCTAAAAACTAAAAAAACTAGTTAAAAACTTGACTTTAAATTAATGAATAAATATTTTGATTTGAACTATCCTAATAGAATGGTCAAATAGTTACTCTTCCAACTCATTAATAATATGGAAAAACTCCAAAATTATAATCCCATATGAGCAATGAAAACATGTCAAGTGACACTTATAAGTGTGCTAATAAATTTAATGATTTAATAAAGAACATCAAAAAATTAATCTCTCTAGATGCAAAAGAGCATCACTGACTCTATTTCTTAATGAAAGGGAAAACTAAATGTGGGCCCTAAGCACAAGCTCATGCTTGCTTTTGAAAAAGAAAAATTGTATCTAATACCTACCTCATTTCCTTTCAGCATTCAATAGAAATAAATAAAAAATAACAACTAATGCTATCTGTGTGACATATATTATGTACTCTTAATAATGACATCTTATATATCCAAAGTCATTTTCATTGATATTATAAGCCTATTCCTTCCATCATATCAAATATATTAAGTTCATTTATAATGTTTGCTCTATTTCATGTTTAATTACATGGATAGGTGCTATTAATTTCAAAGTCAAAAGATTCTTATAAAAGTCTTAGAGATAACATTTTATCTCCACTATTCTTTTATCTTCTACAATCTATAAGAGTTCAACCGTTCATATTACGTCTAGCTGATTGTTTTTTCGTTTTTTTGTTTTTTTTTTTTCTCTAAGGAGAGATGATTTCTGTTAGCGTAAGCAGGAATCTTAGCGTAGCAATTATTAGACTACTACATAAACCATTATGTTGTCAGATATGTGGTTACAGTACTGCATTTTCTGAACTGCATTTTGTCCTTGTATAAAAGTACCTCCTTATTCATCGAATAAACAAAAGTTATTTTCCTTCTCAATCTGGTATCAAAGCATTTGATCATCCTATTCATGTTGAGTTGAATGAGAGATGTGATCTTCTAATGTGTGTATTATGAAGGTCTGTAATGGGGAGTAACATGCCTTGCGTTTCAGTACGATCTGATCGTTTCCTATGGCATCCATGACAATCATCTCGCTATTGTAGCTCTTGCGGATATCCTTTAAATCTGTTTTGTGCTCATCAGACCGTATAACTCCTAACATTGGTTCAGAGTATTGCAAGGCCATCGAGAAAGGGCAAAGGCTGGGAGACTTCTAGACAAGGTGAAATTGAAGACGAAATTCCTCCTGTCACTGACCCAACGGTGAGAATTCTCCTCAACATTCTTTATGTTATGCTAGAAATTAAACTATTGTTCATTATTCAAATATGTAATATGCATCCAACGACAAAAGAAATTTTATTTTGCAACTTCTACAGTTGAGGCAGATCTTCAATGGTGTGAACAAAGCAACGATGAACATGTTGCATTGGGTTGAGCTATATGTGATCTGTGGATGTTCCAAATTCAATGTGTAGTAACTTCATCATGACGATCACTGTTCTAGAGCCCCTTCTGGAAGATGGGCAACTCCACTCTAAAGAGAAGGGTGGTGAGAGAACTCCAAATGAGATGGTGTTGGATTGTGGCTTTGAGGCGCCAGATAGTAGTGCATTTGGTAGTTGGACTTAATTGAAACACCTAATTATTGCAAGTTTCAGTAGTTGGTGTTGTCATTGATGTCAACAAGTTTATGTTTGTACTGTCATTGATGTCAACTGGTGATGATTAAGAATTTGTGATAATACGTTGATTAGTTTCATTATATTATCATTAGTAAGTACCATTGATGTCAACCTCTAGTGTTGCTTTGATAAGCTTTTGTTTGTGGATATTGTTGTGATGTTGGTGATGATGAAGAAGTGTTGAAGATGATGGGAATGTGTTTTTGGTGCTTGTTTTCTAAGTGATTTCGAGAAAATTTGAATAAAAGAGGAAACATTGTGTTATAGAGGTGTTTTGGTATATAGTGTGGTGTTTTGGTAACTTTGCTTCACATTTTTTATGTGTTGAAAATCTTCTTTTGTGGTTCAGATATGTTGATCAGAGGTGTTCATAGGTGTTATATCTAGAATCTCTTGGTCTGGATCATTATGCAAAAGAATTTGTGTTCACTAGTGTGTTGCAGTGTTGTCTAGGAGAAATGATTTTGCTCCACATTTCTCTATAGTTTGGTTTCTAGTCTTATAGTTCTAGAAGTGTGTTGATAGGGTTCATATCTACCTTCAGTTGAAGTTTTTCATGGTTTGGTGCTCCACATGGTATCTTGAGTTACAGCGTATGGAAGGTTGTTTGAGTGTACAGGGTGTGTATATTCTTCAGGTGAAAGTTGTCGCGAAGGAATTTGTTGGATTTTATGGTGTCTGTGGAATATTTTAGATTGTGTTCAACTATTGTATGTGGTTTGTGAGTCATCTTTGGATTTGAGAAAGTGTTACATACTTAAATGTTAATGGTGTTTACATAGGTTTGTCCAACCTTGGGTGTTTACACTAATTGTGGATTTGTTTCAGTAATTATGGATTTGTTTCAGTGATTGTGGAAGAGTGGCATGGTGTATATGTATGATTTGGGTCCGAGTTAAGATGTGATGTGGTATGCTTTCATTCTTTTCATTATGGGAATGGTTAGTGTCGACCTAATTTGAATTTACATGGTTGAGGTGCATAGATGACCTTGGAAAATATTTTCAAGGTTGAAGAAGATACAAATAAGTGTTGTGTTGATGGAGGTTGATAGTAGAGTGTGTGTGATGTGAAGTGTAGAGTTGTGAAGTGCAAATTTGTGAAGTGTAGTGTGAGATTTAATGAGTTAGACCACTATAAGTAGTGAGCAGAAGGTGTCTACTCTCTTTAGAAAGGTCGTGAATGTGTTGGTGATGTTGTGGTGGACTTTTCTATTGCATTGAGATGGATTTTTCACTGTAACATTCTTCTTTCTTCTTTTCTATAATGTAGCAATGAGCTATTGGCAATGAGACCTTCTTTCTTTTGGGTAGTGAGCCTTTTTGTATTTGGTGTTGCAATTACTTTATATTATGAGCTAATCCTCACCGTGGTTTTCTCCCTTCTTGGGTTTTTGACATAAATCTAGTGTTCTATTGTGCATGATGTTGATTTGTTACAGATTTTAAATTCATTGTATTTCATGCTAAATCATTCTAATAGATCTTGAGGGTTAATTAAGTTGATGTGAATCTGAATATTTATAAGGGTTTTGATATTTTAATGTATAACTGATTCACCCACATCTTAGTTTTCTTGTGCATTCAACAATTGGTATCAATGCAAGGTTCGTTGGAAGAAATCTTAACCACTTGAGGTAGATCCAGGTTTTGGGATGACACATAAGAGGGATGATATTTTTTTTGATGGATCAAACTATGGTTTTTGGAAGACAATGATGGAAGGTTTCTTGGTATCTCTTGGATTTGGAGTTTGGAAGTCTGTTGAGACTAGATACACTATGCCTAGTAATGGTCCAAGTATTGATGATAAGATCAAGGCCTATGAGAATAATGGTAAATCAAGGTATTCTCTTTTAAGTGGTCTTTCTAACACTAAACTTCTGAAATTTATGAATTTGAGATCTACTAAAGGTATCTAGACAAAGTTGGAAAGTATTTATGAAGGAGATGATAAGGTCAAGCAAGCTAAGATGCAAAATCTAAAGATCACATTTGAGAACTTGTGAATGTCTGAAGATGAAAACATTACAAGCTACATGCAGAAGGTGGATGAATTTATCAATTCCATCAAAGGTATTGGTGGAAAACTTGAAGTAGAAGAAGTGGTAAAGAAGGTACTAAGAACTCTTCCTAAATCTTACAGTCACAAAGTTTATTTTATTGAGGAAGTTCAATATTTAAGAAAATATTCTAGAGATACTTGTTGTATGGTGCCTTATCTGCTTTTGAAATTAGAGAATTTGGCCCAAGTAATTCAAAATTTTAGATTGCTTTTAAGGCTAGCAAATCAGAGAAGATTGAGGAATTAGATCAAGAAGATCTTAATGATGTAGACACAAATTTTGTGAGGAGAATGAAAAAGGGTATCGATAAATACAAAGGTATGTTACCTTTCAAATTCTTCATTTGTGGTAAGACAGGTCATTGTGCTTCAATATGTACAAATAGAGCTTTGAACGACAAGAACAAAGAAAAAAAAGGTAAAGCAATTAAGAAAAGCTACTATGTTAGAGAAAATGCCAGTATATATGATGATGAATCTGACTATGGGGATGATGATGATAGTGAATGTTTGTTCATGGATATGAAAGTTGAATCAAATACTACTAACTCTGAGGGATGTGTGAAGGAAAGTGCTCTAGAAGCAGATCATAATGCTATGGTGACTTTTTAACATACTATAGAGGAGAAAAAACTACTAGATCATTGATAGTGGATGCTCAAATCATATGACCGGTGACAAAAGTAAGTTTGTTAAACTTGAGTAATATGAAGGACGTCCAGTTAAGTTTGGTGATGATACATCGACTAAGATATGTGGAAAAGGTTCTATCAGTTTTGATGACAAGCATAATATAGATGATGTTCTTTATGTTAAGGGTTTAAGGCATAACCTTTTGAGTGTTGGAAAAACATGTAGGAAAGGATATAATCTTATGTTTCAGGATGATGGATGTGAGATTAGAAAAGGATCTAGAACTATGGTTGTTACTGGAAGAAATTTTTAGCAGATCAAAGGTGTTGATGGTCATTGCTTTATGAATCAGATTAATGAAATTTGGTTGTGACATAGAAGTATGTGTCACATTAATTTTGATAGCCTAGTGAGGATCAATTCAATTCAAGATGTGAGAGATTTGGCAAGGATTACAAAGCTCACCAATGCTATCTACAAGGAATGTCAAATGGGGAAGAAAGAAAGAAGTTTCAAGGTCAAAGAACAATATACTACCAAACTGTTGGAGCTAGTGCATACACACCTTTGTGGTCCTACCAGAGTAAGAAGTCTTCAAGGTGATAGGTATTTCATGTTATTGATTGATGATTATTCTAGAATGACATGGGTTACTTTTTTTAAAAAAAAATAGAAGCTCTAGATAAGTTTAAATAATTCAAAGTTATAGTTGAGAATGAAATGAGCATGAAAATAAAATGTTTAAGGTCTGACAAAGGTGGAGAGTTCACCTCCAATGAGTTTAACATTTTTTGTGAGAATCATGGAACAAAGAGGAATTTATCTTCCCCTAAGACTCCGTAGAAAAATGGAGTAGATGAAAGAAAGAATAGGATTATTCAGGAAGCTAAAATAATAATGATGAAATAGGTAATCCTACCAAAAGTCTATTGGAGAGAAGAAATTCATATTGTTGTCTACATTCATAAAAAATTTCAAGCAAGAGAAAACAGTGCAAAGACTCCCTATGAGTTGTAGTATGGAAGAATTCCTACTGTCAAACACTTCAAAGTGTCTGGAAGCAAGTGCTATTTCATAAGAGATGAAGAAAACTTAGGAAAGTTTGATAAAAGATTTTATGAAGGTATCTTCCTTGGGTATTCTAGAAGAAGTAAAGCTTACTAGTGCTACAACAAGAAGAGTGCAAGTTTCAAAGTAGATGAAGAACTTAGTGGTGATAGATGGATATGAATCAGATTAGTCCTCTTATAGAGAAAATGACAAAGATGAAGTTAAAGAAAAATAAGTTTTGATTGAAGAGGAAGGGGCTTTGAAAAGGATCCCTAAGACTCCTAAGTATGTACAAAAGAATCATTCTGAAGATCAGATCATTGGTGACAAAAACCAGGGTGTTTTGACAAGGAGAAAATATATTATGGCTAAAGAACAAGTAAATCTATGTTTACTTTCTAAAGTTGATTGAAGCTTACAAAGATGAGTATTGGATCAAGGCTATGGAAGAGTAACTAATGCAGATTGAGAAGAATCAAACTTGAGAACTTGTCCCAATACCAACTGAAAGGTAGAAAATTGTCATTGCTTATGGTTTAGGACATAGAACAACAATCTTATTCACTCTCATTCAAGGAAACCCTAGAGATCTCAATCCAAGGATGAAGTAGGATGAAGAGATCTCGCAATAGGGTGTCCTAGGGTCTGATTAGAAACTAAAGAGGGGTTCATCACCAATCTAGGGCTTGGAAAGACTAATGAAATGCAAGACCTAATGTTAAAACCTAGTGCAATGCAAAACTTCAACAAATGACCTAAAATTTCATGTAAATCAGAAAAAAAAGTTGAGAGATCAAAGGTGTACACCTAGAAATTTGTAGAGGCCTAGATGAAGACTTGAAATGCTGAAAACACTAAAATTAATGTTTGTTGGGACTCATATGCAGCTAGTCTAGGTGATTTAGTCCCAGATTAGGGTTTTTGGGAAGGAACAAAAATCTAGTAGAGATATGTTTGGAAATCCTAAAAACTGTAAATTTTACTGTACTAGGACTCATACGCTAGAAGTGATATATCAGTCTAGTTTGGATTTTCTGGAAAATCAGGAACTGAATCTGCTCTTCAATCTTTGTTCTGCCTTCTTCACTTGGTTTCTGGATCTGAATGTAAAGTTTCTACTCTATAAATTTTCTCCAATGATCTTGTAAGTAGGGTGACAACTTGAATGACTTTACAACTTCAACTTCTTTCCAATATTTCTCCTTAGAAGGTCTTCAACCTAGATCTACAAATCACACACAAAAGAGAGGGAAAAATGTTGTTTTTTTAGTGGAAAGAGGTTTGCCTTGGTCAAACCCCATTTTGGTAATCAAACATTGTAATGAAATCAAATGAGATAAAGGAATGATGAATGAACAAAATGTAATGTTGCAACTCACCAAACCCTATCAATAAAAGGTTGCAAAAATGTATGAAATAGCTCCTATGGATGTAGATCTTGACACTTTCTTGAGTATGATAGATCTTGAATTGAAATGCTAGCTTGAATCATGAAACCCTACATCACAATTGTTAGCTAAAAAATAACATGATGCATAATGACTAACACATTGTTTGATACTTGAATAATGCTCCAAAACACTTGATAATCAGCCCTTGAATGCTCTTGTAAACACTTGAATGCTCAAATTTTTTGTAATGCATGAATACTCAAGTTTCTAGGTGTAAAATGAGTGAAATAACCTTATATTTATACTTGTTTATGAGTGAAATAACCTTATATTTATACTTGTTTATACCAAATTTCCTAAAATTACAACACTACAAGCCGACATCAAATCTAGGAGGATACAATCAGGCCAAGAATTTAAATTTAATTTAATTTTGAGCCACACAGGACTCATATGCCGGAAGTGGCGTATGAGTCCCATTAGGCCTAACTATGGGACACATTTTTCAAAAATGCTTAGATTCTTGTGAAATTGGGACCGAGATCCTGAAACTTAAGTGGGACCCATACACCCAAGGTGGTGTATGAATCCCATATCATTAAATCTGGGCCACGCAACCTAAAAATACATGAATTATGATTGGATGTTGGTTTATGTCAGGATTATCCTTGGAAAGATGCATTAATTAAGGCTTGTGGATGCAAAATAAGGCCAAATAAGACATAAAGAAGCCCAATTAATAAATGAAATCCCTAGATAAGTGTGAAAGTGCATGTAACACTTTACAACACCTAAAAATAAGGCACAACTAGATTCATTTAGTTCACAAGGGCCCAAGACCTAATGTGATTGTGTTAAAAACATTACTATATAGGAGTGAATTTGCACCCCTTGTGTAAATTCCCCTTTTACATCCCTCTAGCTTAGAAAATAAAACTAGAATGCAAAATTCCACATCACCCATCTGCCCCGCATCCACTTGGTGCCTATTTTTTGTGTGGGTGGGAAAATATTTATCGGGGATGTAAGCACGCTAAGCGAACGTCTACATAGAGCATTTTTGTCCTTGATAGATTCCTGCCTCTAATGTCTACAAGGATGTTATGCTCTCCATTGGGCATGAAGCGTAATGCCTCTATGTCGACCATCCAACCCAAAAATGATTCTTTCCCTCCTTATTCCACTTCAAATGCCTACCTTTCTTATTCACTTCATCTCTTTAGCAATCTATCTCATCTTCTTCACACTTATATCCATTCACTTGATCTCTTGAACATTTTCACAACTCCATTGAGTATTACAACAAATTTTTACTCTATCAAATTCATCCTTATATGTAGTGTGCTACCATAGAAGCTACGATTTGGAGTCTTGCGAGACCTCCCTTCATCAACGTTGCAGCCATGTCGACTTTTCCAAGCTTTTTGTTTTGCATTCTCCCTTCATTGGCCTTGAGTACCTTTGGGTGGACGTGGTATTGCGTCTCTTTCCTTTCTTGTTGTGGTTTGATAGAGTAGCATTGTATCTTTTGTAGTGTTCAATACTCTCCTTTCTATTTCCTTTATTGTATTTTCTACTTCATGGCTTTCCTAGCTATCTCTAGAGGTGGAAACACCAAAGCGGGGGTTTGACTGAGACAAACCCCTATACAACCCAACATTTTTCCCTCTCTTGTATAGGTGAATGTGCATGTGGAGCTCACTAGCGAACTAGAGCCTCAGTGAGTTTATATTCATCACCCATATTTTTATCTACCTTCTTTATCATTTATGTAGCTATTTCTTTCCCTTCATAGTTTTGTTTATTTCTTTAAACTTAGTTAGGTAGATCGTTAGTAGGTTGAACTCTAGTATTTTACACTGTATTTCACTCTTTCTGGCCATATAGACTACAGTGCACCAGAGAGACACCAAAACGCCACGCTGTCGTCCTAGACCCATACTATCGTCCTTGGGCAAAGAGCTATCTAAGGTGTAGTTCAGATTCCAAGGATCAGCTCGTCTAGCCCCATTTAGATTTTCAGATCTGTAGAGTGGTAGAAGCACTTGAGAGTGCTCTTAATTCTCAGTTCTTGTCTTAAACACCTATTATCTTGAGCTAAGATAGGGTAGCCCTTCACTCTCAACTCTCCATGACCTGGAGCCTTGGTGTGGTTGGTCCCCCTACCTTACATTTTGGTGAACCTGACATGAACACCATCTATCCATTTGCTTGTGTTGAGCCTTTTCCTCATACCTGGTGACTATTGTAAACCTGACTATTGTGAAGGTTTATGAGCATCACAACCCAGTCCACGACTTTCGGGTATGTTGTTAGGAGAAGTGTGCGACACCTACTGATGGAAAAGACAACAGTCACTTCTAGTTTCACCTCTAGTTTTTCGACTGGTCTGGCCACTAACTTTACCACTATTTTTCCTAACAGTTTTGCTGATGAGATGGGTTTCATAGAAGAGACCACTCATGCTCCTACCCCTCTAGCATCCCCTACAGCTTCGTCTATGGATAAGGATGATGTTGTGCATATCCCTATGGAAAACATTTTGGCATTAGATAACAAATTTTTAGACCTTTTGAATCATTTGCAGAAAGAACCGAGCATGGAAAGAGCTGCTAGAATTGCTAGTGAGGTGAAATATCTATTAGGAAAGGATTGGTCAAGTATAGAGTTCTTATGAGGCCTTATCGATCTAACTGAGGCCTATATCCCCTCGTATAAGACTATATCGGGTACTACCTGACGAGAGGTGCTTGATGCCTATGAAAGAGAGATAGGAATTGTGATGCCTACCACGTCTATATGCATGGCCGAGACAGGCCCTTCGGTTAGTGTTTCCTCTACTTCTCAAAATCCCCCTGCTCTTAAGGTGAGTAGAATACCCCTTGGTTTCAGTTTCACCCCTCCTATTTCCTCTAGTAGTGGAGACTCTAGTGGAATGAGTGGTGGTAGCTTTGGTAGCAGGGGTGGCATTGGTGGAGGCTATGGTGTTAGCTTTGGTAGTGGAGGTGGCTCCGTTGGAGGCCCTACTAGTGGTGGTGGCTTCGGCGATGGTCATGGCAGTGGCTCCAGAGGTGGTTCTAGTGGTTCCACTAGGCCTTTGTCATCAAATGACCCTGTTTTGAACTCTTCTTCAGAACATGGGATGGATGCAAAACCAATTGGCGAGCGTTTCCCAAGCCTCCACCCAACCTATTTTTCAACCTTTCTTCCAACATATCCCATTGTCAGTGGAAATCTTGAGTACTCCCTTCCCACAAGGAATGGAGATTCCTAAGTTCAAAAATTATGGTGGTAAAGGGAATCCGCAGACACATGTGCTAGCCTTCAACGCCATGTGTACAGATTTTTTTCATCACAATGCTTTGAAGGAAAAAAAATTTCCTTGATCTCTCAAGGATACAACACTTGAGTGGTACTGTTCCTTGCTTGATAATTCTATATTTTTGTTTGATTAGCTCATTAACCAGTTTCTTCGTCAGTTCCAAGCTAGCATCAGTCCAAAGATGACCTTCTTGGATCTCATCCGATGTAAACAGGGGGATAACAAGAAGATAATTTACTTAGAGTGTGATACCAAGCGCTCTTTTCACAAATCTCATACATGTTTCCCAACTCTGATGTGCAGAAGGTGTTCATAGGAAACCTACAATGAGCCTAGCAAGAGAAGTTTTCCCTAATGAAATATCCTTCCCTTGCGCATCTATGTGCTGCATTACAAGAGTATCAAAAAATGGTAGTTAAGTTCAAGGGAATTTCCTCGTGCTCCCGTTCTCTGAAGGAAAGCTTATTGCGTCCATCTCAAGAAAAGATAAAGTTGTTGCAAATGTAGTTGCTACAACTAATGATCATGGCCTCAGATGCAATAGGAAGTTTATGAAGTTAGGAGAATCTTATTCTTCAATTTTGTAAAAGTTGTTGAAGGATAAGATCATAACTTTGGAAAACCCTCGACCTCTAAAGGAACCTTATCCTGATTGGTATGATGTGAATGCTTTTTTCCAATACCATTGTGTCAACAAGCATGATACCAAGCATTGCAAGCACATGTGTCATGAGATATAGGATTGCATCGATGACAATACCATCCATCTTGGTGGGAAGAAACAAAACATGAATAAATTGGTAGTGAAAGCCAATAGTGAGTTGCATATTTACATGGACCTGTTTCCATCCCATTCTATGAACTTGATTATTGACCCCTCCAGTGCTTCTCCTCAACCCTCGGTGTACGTTATGGTCTTTGTTACTCCTCCCCTACAGTCTGTGACTAGTTTTCTAGATGTGACTTTCACTTCGTAGGACTTGCCTTTGAATAATAAGCCCTCTCCTCGATACATTCTTGCTTGCCCTAATGGAAACATTGTGTCATGGGTCCTAGTTGACCTTGTGAGTTGGGTAAATGTTATTACATAGGAGACATTATGGTTAAATTCACTAAAGAGGGAGGAATATGAAGAAATGAAGTCTATCATATGTACACACGACACTTTCTCTCTTAAGCCATATGGCTCTATAGCTCTTTCCATCCTAGTTGGACCTAGGGCTATGGATACAACTTTTGACATTATTCCAAAATCTAATCTGTTTAGGGTTAAGTTAGGCATCTCGTGGCTAGCTTACATGAATGTAATTGCTTATGTTATTCACAAAAATTTAAAGTTCTCCCACGAAGGTTTTGTACACATCTTGCATGATACTGGATATTAGCCATTGATATCCCATGGGGGTTATTCATTGGATCATTTTTGGCACACCCTAGTCAATCTACTTCCCTCTAGAATGGACCTACTTTGATGAAACTACGTAAAGTACAAAATTGGGGGCAAGGGACAACCGAAAGTGACCCCTCTAGTAGTGCAGCAGCAAGCTTCCCCCTCCTCTCAAAAGGGAAAGGAGAGGCCTGCCCATCCTTAGGGTGTTGCTTCTGCTCCCCTTTTTGAAGAGGAGTTTTGGATGACTACTTCTTTGTTTCACATAAGAAGTCTGATGGTTCCTGCTTGGTGTAAAGCCAAGATTCAGATATTAGACCTTCTTATTGTGCCTCCTAGACCTTGGCCCTACCTATATGGTAGAAGGAAGGCTCCTTGTGGGGAATCCTCTATGTATGGACCTCCATAGCCTCTTACCACTCCTGTACCCAAGACAGTGAATGGGAAGATGCTTGCCATTAAGGCATTAGAGTCGACTCCCCTTGTTGTTGCTCCAACCTCCTCTTAGTCTCTCCCTCCTACTCTCATCCAAGAGTCCCTCCTTCCATCGAAAATAGCCATGATGGACACTTTGATGGTTGAGCAGGAGCCTTCTGTTCCATCTCAGCTTTTGGCCTCTAGCTCTCAGAGTCACATGAACCATCTTGTGGGTGAGCGCAAGCGTTGGCAAAAGGCTCTAGCATCTGAGCAAGCCGCTTTGTAGAGGAAGGAAGGGGAGTCGACCACCCGTGTTCTAGGTCTTGTTGTTGTGTCCTCCTCTCATGTCCCCTCTGCCTCAGTTCAGTCAGCCTCAGTGCTGCTTCTGGCTCCTGCTCCGAGTGTAAACACCCATGACCCTAAAAAGGTGGAGTTTTTTATTGCTCCTTTGGTCAAGCCCCCTCTCTTGATGTCCCTCCCGGACATCCTTCCATTTTCAAAGCTTGTGGACATGCTGAACACCTTGGTGATTTTTGTCGTATTTTTCTCCTCCTCCTCTATGTCTTCTACCTCATCATTGGGGAACTTGCATCCTCTAATGAAGTAGAAGATGGAGGTTGGACTCACTAGTAATGGGGAGTGAAAGAGGATTCCACCTTCTTCAGAGGATGGTCATGCATTAGCATGTGTTGTCCTAGTGATTGAGGAAGTTTTAGTGTCCTTGGAGTTTTTCACTCCTAAGTCAGTTGGTGAGCCTAGTAGTGAATCGCAGGTGTTGCATTCCTCATATGTTGAGGTAATGCATGGCACTCTAGTGAAGTTCATGTTTAACTCTTTGGATGAGGTCCCGACCCTATCAATGATCTTCACAAAGTCATTGACCTGTGCTCTATAGGAACCAAGTGGAGAAGACCTCAAGGGCCTTCTTCCTTGGCTTTTGTTGCGGGAGGGTCGGAGGGTTCTCCCCTTAACATTCTGCCCTTATAGGCTAGTCTGCCTTCCCCATATAACGATCCATATTGGGAGGTTGATGACCTCTTGGTTGATGAGTGTTAGGGGGTGCCTCTTTTTTATCTATAGTGTAGTGTGTGTGTGTGTGTGTCTGTCTATGTGTTCCCTGTGCTTGCGTATGTGTTCCTAGATGATCCTTGTCACCCTCATAGGTGCTTGAATACAAGAGTGATTACGTGTTGTAAAACTTCCTCTATTTGTGGCATCATTCTTCCTCCATTACATGTATTGATTTTTGAAAAATTGGGGACAATGCAAAGTGTTGGGGGAATTTAGGCTTCCCTTCCATGTTGACCCAATTTTATTTTTTTAATTTACTCGTGCATTCTTCATATAGTCTGATATAGTAGAGGGTTGATGAAAATTAATTAATATACTACTATTATACTTAAAGGAATTATGGATTTTTTCAGTGATTGTGGAAGAGTGGCATGGTGTATATGTATGATTTGGGTCTGAGTTAAGATGTGATATGGTATGCTTTCATTCTTTTCATTGTGGGAATGCTTAGTGTCGACCTAATTTGAATTTACATGGTTGAGGTGCATAGATGACCTTGGAAAATATTTTCAAGGTTGAAGAAGATACAAATAAGTGTTGTGTTGATGGAGGTTGATAGTAGAGTGTGTGTGAAGTGAAGTGCAGAGTTGTGAAGTGCAAATTTGTGAAGTGTAGTGTGAGATTTAATGAGTTAGACCACTAGAAGTAGTGAGCAGAAGGTGTCTACTCTCTTTAGAAAGGTCGTGAATGTGTTGGTGATGTTGTGGTGGACTTTTCTATTGCATTGAGATGGATTTTTCACTGTAACATTCTTCTTTCTTCTTTTCTATAATGTAGCAATGAGCTATTGGCAATGAGCCCTTCTTTCTTTTGGGTAGTGAGCCTTTTTGTATTTGGTGTTGCAATTAATTTATATTTTGAGCTAATCCTCACCGTGGTTTTCTCCCTTCTTGGGTTTTTGACATAAATCTAGTGTTCTATTGTGCATGGTGTTGATTTGTTACAGATTTTAAATTCATTTTATTTCATGCTAAATCATTCTAACAGATCTTGAGGGTTAATTAAGTTGATGTGAATCTGAATATTTATAAGGGTTTTGATATTTTAATGTATAACTAATTCACCCACATCTTATTTTTCTTGTGCATTCAATAATTGGTATCAATGCAAGGTTCCTTGGCAGAAATCTTAACCACTTGAGGAAGATCCATAACCACTTGAGGAAGATCCAGGTTTTGGGATGACACATAAGAGGGATGATATTTTTTTTGATGGATCAAACTATGGTTTTTGGAAGACAATGATGGAAGGTTTCTTGGTATCTCTTGGATTTGGAGTTTGGAAGTCTATTGAGACTAGATACACTATGCCTAGTAATGGTCCAAGTATTGATGATAAGATCAAGGCCTATGAGAATAATGGTAAATCAAGGTATTCTCTTTTAAGTGGTCTTTCTAACACTAAACTTGTGAAAGTTATGAATTTGAGATCTACTAAAGGTATCTAGACAAAGTTGGAAAGTATTTATGAAGGAGATGATAAGGTCAAGCAAGCTAAGATGCCAACACGTTAGAGAGATGCTAGCAAGCAATGTTGTCATCGCAGACCTGTGTTGTTGTCCTTGGGTAGAGAGTTGTTTGAGGTGCGATTTGGATTCTAGGGATCTACTCGTCTAGCCCCATTTAGATTTTCAGATCTATAGAGTGGTAGAAGCACTTGAGAATTCTCTTCATTCTCAGTTCTTATCTTGAGGTAAGATAGGGTAGCCCCCACTCTCAGCTCTCCCTGACCTAGAGCCTTGATGTGGTTGGTCCCCCTACCTTACAATTACAACACTAAGTAAAGGCATTGTTAAGCTTAATTTTATAAGGAGGAACCAAACAATTGTGAAAATGTCATAGACGATATTTTTCGACGCTACATTTAGCCCCCACTTTCTAGTGAGAGGAGGAACTTGCTTCAAAATCACACTAAAGTAGAAAAATTTGCATCAAGAGGGGTTTAGTCATACCAATGCTAGTGGGATAGGACAATACTGACCAAGAGGGTTGTGTAAGCCCCCAGGATCAAGATCCTATAGCGAACTAGAACATTGGCACAAGAGAACACACATGAAAAATGACATAAGGATAAATAACAAGGCACAAACATACACTACCAAAGATAAAGAGAAAAGAAAAACAAAAATTCAAAGAAGGGTGGATTGAGCTTCAACTGTTTGTCCATCGTGATGTGGATCAGATCTAGGATATTTTTCCAAAAATGCATGCTCACTTTGAGGCAACAGAACTTCAGGCTATCCATTGGGTGAGTATCCAAAGAAGTGAAACACATACACACATGGCCGGTATGCTCTCACATACATAAGTAAGTGGCTATAGGAAAGTCATGCCTTAGTTTAGCTTCCCATCTAACTAGACCAAAGCTATACCTCCTGATAACTTTGATAAGGCACCACACAACAATGAACTTCGAGCTTCATGAGGCAAGGAAAAATTTGTATGCTTGATACTAATGAACAAACAAGATGGCTCCACAGGCATGCAAAGTGTGTTATGCAAGGTGGCCATATAACAAAAACTTGCATCATAGTGTAATGAATGTTCAGATGAGTTTTTCTCAATTCATGTAAGGTATTTAACTTAGGGAACATTGTGCCTAATGTCTCTAAGAGAGGACCAATCAAAGAATATAATATTCACAACTTAGGGGATGCAATGTGTCACATCAAGCCACTAAGAGGAATATAATATGCTAAGAGAGATCACGTTCTTGGAGGACACCATACCCAATGTCACCATAAAGCACAAGGCACATCACATGAAGTAAAAAGACAACACAACGGAAGATAAAAAATGCAAAGAGAATAATTCCAATGTTTTCCCCCACTTTAAAAAAAAATTGTTAAACACCATGTTTTGAGCAATTACTTTAAAGTTGAAAATAATAAATGCTAACAATAAAGAGGCATGAAGAGTAACTTGGAAAACCCTATGCCAAGTCATATGATTCCAAATAAAGCTACATCATGAAAGAAAAGAATGGGTTTCCCCCAAAATGAAATTCAAACATATGAGGGATCAATGGATTTGGGGTCAGTATGTTCTTGCTAAAATGTTATTTAGAGAGATTGGAACTATCATCATTCCCCAAATACTCATAGAATAGGAATAATGACACAAAGAGAGTGAAAAAAAATAAAAACCTTTCGGGTCAACATGGAATAGACATGTGTGTCTCAACTCCTTGCACCATCCCCAAAAGGAAAACATAGGACAAATAAAAAAGTTAAAAAGGAAAAGATTTTGGGTCAACATGGAAGAGACATGAATGTCTCGATGCCTTACGTCATCGCCAAAAGGAAAACACAAGAAAAATGAAAAAGATAAAAAGGAAAAGG